>JAQFZF010002049.1:0-12971 GCA_034695365.1 Enchytraeus norvegicus
CACAAAGATTGGGGTCAAGCTTATTACAGCTTTACTCCACACAAAGTGCCCTGCAGTCTATTACAGACCACCGAGTCGGAGTATTTAATAAATAAATAGCTAATATTTTAAAACAATGCGTTTCGTGTTCTGAGGGTGTCCGACTGTCCGCGGGAGTTGCGTAATGTTATTTGAATGATAAAATTGGTCGTATGCAAAAGTGGACCAACGACCAAAATAAATAATTTTCGTTATTCGCAATATATTTTTAAAACCACAAACTGAAAGATAACAAATTTTAGCCAGTATTGTGGAACACAATTATGTCTAGTAAATACCAACAAAATATGTTAAATATTATGAAAACAACACAAAGACATTGTTGAAATAGACACCGTTTTTTACTATATTTCTGTTGTAACCTAGTCCACTTTTGCATACGGTCATTCAAATATAACCTAACATTCCAGAGGACCTTAGGAAAGATGGCATCGAGGCAAGTGATTGATTTAATTTGTAATTCATGTTCGATTCGGTGGAAGGCTTTCAACTAATTGGAATTCGTCACAATATCTGCTATACGAGGGGCGATCTGAAAGTCTCGATCATTGCTTAATAATTTTAAAACTACTTGTCAAAAATTATTCAAATTTTGCAGCAACATTAACTGGAAACACACTGACATACTTGTTAAGTATAAATTTTTTATTCACTAGGTGGCTCCACTTATCAATGCTCAAGATGACCGCCCATATAGACGCCCTTTGGCCCTATTAAACAAAAAGCTGTCTGTAATTGAGGGTATAGCTGGAAGGAAAATCAGTGATAGATTAGAATAAGTTTATAGAGAATCTGCACTTAGTTATCCGAATGTTTGGCGATGGCTGACCGACTATAAGGATGGCAGAAGTGACATTATAGACAAGCCACGTTCTGGCCATCTGGTGAAACCGATGAAAGTAGGGCGTTGCGTGCAGAGGTGACTATATCGAAAAATAAATATGCTATAAATGTAAGATTTTGTATATTCATCAGTAGTATGTTGTGTAATATTGTTGCAAAATTTGAATAATTTCTGACGAGTAGTTTTAAAATTATTAAGCAATGATCAAGACTTTAAGATTGCCCCTCGTACATGTAGTATATTAATAGAATGTCTATAGATTGAGTGACTAATAAGCATATCGATTGATTGATTGATTGATTGATTGCTTGATTGATCGATTTATGCAAGCCTTCTGCGCAGCCAGGCTCTTTCAATATTCCTCTATTTACATTTAGACTAGAACCTACAATACCTCTGCAGCCACTGTTTGCTTGATTGATTGATTAATTGAAGGATTGATTGATTGATTGATTTAAGTCAAACTTTCAAAGCATCCAGGCTCTTCCATGATTTATTTGCTATATTTGAGTATCTGATTGATTGATTGATCGATTCAAACCTTCCACGCATCCGGGCTCATCCATTATTTCCTCTCTGCACTCAAAGGCAAGCACCCACAAGCCCTGAGCTGCCACTGTCTGCTCTGCCTCACTGCACCCCACCCCTAACATGCGCACATACAGGGGCAGGGCACCAGCCTCTATAATCCTAGATTTATTAGAATCATCAGCGGCGTATCGGTTGAGCGCCGCGGCTATCTGCACGGAAGTAAAGCCGGTGGTTGTGGTACCGGAGTTCAAAGTTTCAGTGAGAACTTTGATGAGAAACTGAAATGACGTGAGGTCTGAATTCACTCTCCTGTTTTCAGCTTCGTCTATTATGTAAGCCTATAGTTAAAATGCATGCAAACGGTTTAACTTTTTTACGAATCTTCTTAACATTAGATATTTACTAAACTTTTATTCATTGGTTGTTATGGTTATTTTATGGTTATGCAATGAATATAATGGTTATTCTAGGTTGTACTAAGGCGGTTATTATGATTCATCTATGGTTATGTCACGGTTATTAGGCTACTTGTATTTCCTATTTTATTAAAAGACAATGAACGCTGTAAAGCCTCCGATAAGGAGACATTAGATATGCTCTTGACTAGATGTAATACTGGAGAAAAATAATCAAACACAAAACAGCAACTAAGAATGGAAACCAGCATGCGAGCAGGTCATGTGAGCAAATATATACGGATAAAGAAATAAGTTACTCACCAGTAGCAGTAGGCTCTGACAGGCTATCTCTGTGCTTGGAGATGTGCGGTACGATAATATAACCCTTACCGCTCCGCTGTCTCTGAATGGTTGCCTAGCCTTGGACACGTTCTGTACCATATTATACACCACTCTCAACAAATCAATAGCCAAACGGGTTAACCTGCACCCATAAATACAACATACATGTTATATATGTTAAAAATACAACATGTTAAATACAACATATATGTTAAATACATGTTAAATACAACATACATCAATCCCAATTAATTTGATCAATTTTTCATTTAATTAATCAGGATTTTATGTTAACTGAGAATTTAGCGTCCGGATCGGTTCCATATTGGAAGGCGATATCAGTGACGTCCCAAGCGGAATTATCAACTACAGAAAGCTTCGAACTATCAGAACACTCATGCAAATGCACAAGCCTAAGAGAAAGTGAGATCCAAAACAGTGATTATCTATACCAGGTAATCACGTATCCGTTTCGAAAATTTACATAACCTAATCGATTCCAGTTTAATTTACACAACCTAACCGATTCCAGTCCAATTTACACAACCTAACCGATTCCAGTCCAATTTACACAACCTAACCGATTCCAGTCCAATTTACACAACCCAATCGATTTTGGCCTATGTTACACACTTAACCAAACCCTAAATTAGACCGTAATTGGACTGAAATGGGTTAGATTATGCAAATTTGCTATCCGTTTCCTCATCCAGGGATGATGTCAGGGACGTTATGCAAGATAAACTGCAAGTTTACCTTGGGTTGGCCGCAGTTGAAATGCAAACGTCTTGAAACTTTGTCGAGGCAAGAAATGACAGAACATCCTGATATAGTTTCACACTGAACTCATGTTTACACAACGTAACACATTTCTCTGTCATGTTACTCAAAACTGTTAATACATCTGCCATGTTACTGTAGATAATGGAAGCAGAGTCCGATAGAAATTCCTCCGGAAAATGTCTTCTCCAGATTTTTTGGAATAATTCAGGAACATTCAGTTCGGACATTCGCAATCCCAGCTGATTCTGGATCTCAGGAGTGCTGCCGTATCTGAAAATAAGAATATGACGGTCAGTGGCGTAACTTTGTCAAAGAGGGCCTTTGGGCAAGAAATTAATTTGGGCCCCTGATTTTTTTGTGTTTGAAGTGATCACCTTTTTTGCTCGCTGCGCTCCCCACTCGCCGCCTCCTCGCTAAGCCACTAGACCCTAGCCTGGGACCTTGGGTACCAACATAGGACCCAGGACCTCTACAGGGCCCCTACGGCCCCTCGGGGTCTGCGCAAGTGACCCGGCTGCCCCACCTGTAGTAACGCCACTGATGACGGTGCATGAAATGACAATCTTGTTTTTGATAATAATATGATGGTGCACAGAAGGGCAATCTTATATTTGAATTTAAAGAGTAACGCCGTGCAGTGGCGGCGCCACACCAGGTCGCACCAGGTCAAATGACTTGATATAAAGGCCTCCGACCTAGTGTCGGACCTGGTGACCAGACCTGCCTGATTATTATATTGTTATAGCATAACTGTTTTCTACGACATGCTTTAGTTTTATTAACCTGAAAATTACCTGGTTGCTCGGACGGTCTGGCGCCGCCACGGAGTAACGGCGATCAGAAAGTTTTATTATCAATCAATCCATAATATTAGTCTAAACGTCTAACGCTGAATTTAACTTCGGAAACTAGGCCTAGAGGATACATCGGTAACGGGTGAACCCCGAGATTCGAACCGTGAACTTAAGAAACTCGAGTCCTACGCTCAACCGATGTGCTACATTGCTCAGCCTTTAAAGATACATATTGATAAAGGGGATAGAAGTCTCAATAACATGACTTTCTGTATTCTTTTATGTGTTGGGAAAAACAGAATAACGGACGACGAAAGAAAAAAATATTGTTTCATAAAAATAACTCAATCCGCCTACCCGGACACAACTCTAAGAAAGGTCAGATGTTCTGAGGCTTCTGCTATAGAGAAATCGCCTATCTCGTGGAGATATAAGAAGCGAGGTCTCATTTCTTCCATCAGTTCATCCACACTCATTCCACTACCAGGTTTATTGGCGCCCACTGTGGGGTCGATTCCATGACCTCCTGCTGGTAGTGAAACAGCTCTCTGTGTAGTCTGTGTTTATAAATTATACAAAGCTTCATAGTTAACTATTTCTCGAGATATACTACAGTATACTACAATGATGATTTAACGTCCGGTTCCTCACCCGAAGACGATGTCAGGGACATCTCAAGCATACTGTTCAAATGCAAGCAGCCCTATACCACCAGAACACACTTGCCAATGCATAGACCGATAACAAATTATTTAAGATTGATGCTAAATCGGGCTAGGCCAAGAGTGCTAAGTGTAAATGTGTATTTTTATGCAAGAAATATGCAGTTTCAAAATCGAGGGCGGGGGTGGGGGATCGAATAATAGAAAGGACAGAGGGGGGAGGGGGGGGGGGTTAGAGTCCATCATCAAGATCAAATATTGGATATATATTTATCTCTAGTGCAATACCAAATGGCAGGTCCAAGGTACATATTCTGAAACACAGTCTGCTACCACGCTCATTATAGTGAACACTCCATCGATCATCAAGTTGATCCCATCAAAAGGCCATGCCTTTACCACACCTAAAATGTAACCTTTTTATTGGGAATATATATTATGACTTCTGAGGTGGATTCTCGTTACCTTCTTCGGTATGATACTATCTGCGTTAGTCGGCGTCTACAAAACATGTGCAGTTTTCAGTTGGTATATTCCAAACTTTCCCGGATCCAACACGGCAACACTTCTATAGGCTCCTAATTTAATTTATAAAAAGTAAATAATATATTGATTATTATATTTTTATTAATATACTGAGAATATAACATATAAAAGCAATAGTAATAGCAAATGTTAAATAATAATAAATTAATTGTGTAAAGAGAAATCTTACCACAGACTTTGCCTCAACCTCAATGCTCTCGTCCTTCAACGTTTCAAACTCGTTAGCAAGTCGACTCTTGACTAAATCTTCCAATTCTTCCTCATTAAATGTAACGTCAGTCTGAACCTGATCAATGGAGATATCCTCTTCCTTGATATCCATTATATAATTATTATTATTACTCAGGACTCTGATATACCTGCATTATTCACAGTGAATATAAATAAAAAATATAACGGGGATATGGGTCAGGAAGTATCAGATGCTTGTTTTACGACCCATGTCTCGCTCAAGGCAGCGACCAACGATCCCACTTGTACATCCGAGATTTTACTCTCTGATCGGCTCTACCGGGAGTTGAATCCCGGACGTCATGTTTAAAAGTCCACGACGCTACCACTAAGCCAGCCAGACATATCATATAATATTTCAGATAGTAGGCCTATCGGTTGGTTTTGTATATTTTGTAGTTATTTTGTTTTTCTTTCTACAACGCTGCTAACACTAGGTTCCAATAAAAACACTAATTTCTGTTTTGCAAAACATATTTTTGTTATGCTGCTAACACTAGGTTCCTAACAAGCACGTCCTCAACAATTAATTATTATATTATTAATTAATATCTCGAGTTACTGAGGGGCAGTACACTGAGAAGGAAGTACACGATCATATAGAGTAAGAAGTACACGATCATATAGAGCGCTTTCTAATATCTGTCGGCCTAGACATTTAGTTATAAACATATCTTCAGAAAGCTTATCTCTTCTATCTGTCGAGCTGCATTCTTTCCAATCGCGCAATAACGTCAAGTCCGTTCTTCGCTTCATAGAAATTTGTCTATCATATTAGCAAATAGACTACTGTAACTCTTTATTATTTAATTTACCAGATACTCCAATATACGTCTTCACCGCGTTCAGAATTCTTTGGCGTGCGTTGTCTCCAACTCCACTAAACATCAATATCATTCAATTGATCTTCTTAGAACTCTTCACTGGTTGCCAATTTCTGAGCGCATAAAGTACAAGATTGCTGTACTGACTTTTAAAGTCCTTCAATATAAACAACCCTCCTATCTGGCTGATCTTGTATCTTTCTATAAACCCCTCGCTCTCTCCGTTCTTCTGATTCTTTACTTCTTAATGTTCCTGATATTCGTACTGCTATGGGCCGCCGTTCCTTCACCTTCTCTGATCCAACAACGTGGAACGCTTTGCCTTTTCATATTCGATCCTGCACACTCAAACTCACTACTTTCCTCCTTAGATACTTTTGTTTAATTATTCGCTGTTTTTATGGATAAATGGCTCTGCATCGTCTTGACCCGTTTTTCTCTTTCAGCATATGTACTATCCTGCTGCGTCTGGGTGGACCAGCTGGTATGACATATGCTGTCTGAGATGTCCCTGATATCGTCGTCAAATGATGAACCGGACGTTAAACCGATAGTTGATTTGAATTGATTTTAAACCGATATGTCTAACTATAACATTTACTGTAACTTTTATAACGGATATCGACTATAATAATTCTAGACGCGCAATCATTGACTTCCAATCGTTAAGTAGCCTCATAAGCTGTTATAAAACTCAAGTGTTTCACGACGGCCATGATAAGTTCTCAAGTTGGTCTAAAATATAAGTTGATCAAGCTCAACTCAGTTGCTGGTAGTAACTCAACTTGTTAAACTCCATATAACTGTACCTGGCCTGAAGTAATAGTTACTTTAGTAAATTTAAATAGTAGGCTACTCTATGCTTACTGTTATAATCTCACGTCGGCCCAGTTTACGATAGAAATTTATTCCTCGATATAAAATGAACAAGAATCGACTTTTCATCATGTAAGCAATAAGCGCCTTCACAATAATTAACACCGACATTAGTGTTAAATTGCAACCATAAGTATCGAGTCAGTAACTTTAAAGGTTGATGTCATATGGCAATACTAAGCACGGATTCGGAATCAGCGTGTCAAAATACGCCAGGAACATCTAACAGTTATAAGAATGCGAAAACAATTTGGATCTTCAAAATTTCATATAAATTCTTGACTGAAAGAGGCCAGGTTTTTACATAAAAGTCTATATATCTTTGCCAGTTGATGTCGTAGAGCCAATCTAAGCAAAGATTCGAAATCAGCGCGTCAAAATAGGCTAAGAAAGTCTAACATATTGAAGAATAAAATAATAGTGTGAACGTGACATCACATTAGATGAATAATTTTGACAAAAAATTCTAACGCCTGTAACGAAGCTGTGATTAAAATGCTCATATCTTTCATCCTGACGTTTTGGAGTAAAACCAAGCACGGATTCGGAAACAGCGCGTCGAAATACGTAAGGCACATTCATAATGGACACACGCCGGTATTGTGAAAATGCCGCTAATGTGAAAATATCGGTAAAATTCAAGCGTCGGTTATGTGCATCACATAAGTTATGAGTTAATAAGTTTAAAGTTTGATGTCATATGGCAAAACCAAGCACGGATTCGTAATCAGCGCCTCAAAATACGCCAGGAACATCTAAAAGTTATAAGAATACGAAAACAATATGGATCTTCAAAAATTTGATATAAATGTTTGAGTGAAGAAATGCCAAGTTTTTATATAAAAGTCTATATATCTACGCCCATTGATGTCGTAGAACAAATCCAAACACAGATTCGAAATAAGCGTATCAAAATACGTTAGGAAAGTCTAACATATTGAAGAATATAGTTATAGTGTGAACGTGACATCACATTAGATGAATAATTTTGACTAAAAATGTTAACGCCTGTAACGAAATTGTGCTTAAAATGCTAATATCTTTTCATTCTGACGTCGTAGAGTAAAACCAAACACTAATTCGGAATCAGCGCGTCACAGTACGTAAGGCATATTCATAACGGACAAACGCCGGTATTGTGAAAAAGTCGCTAATGTGAAATATCGGTAAAATTCAAGCGTCGCGGTTACGTGCATGTTGTTAATCCAGGAATTGAGAAGGAATTGAATTACATTTCGATCGTAAATCGGACCATAGTACAGCGGAATATCGCAGGGTCAGGGAGCAAATTCCTACTATATGCTATCATAGTCATTAATGAGCACACCATCGAGTAGTTGAGTTGGTTGATCCCATCTCAAAGGCTGTATCTATCGTCCCTGACATCGCCTTCGGGCGAGGAACCGGACGTTAAAAATTCTTATTGCCAATGCCATCCCGAGATTATGCCAGAAATCCCCGCGAGTTATGGAAATTATTATTAGTCTACTAATTATACATACTATACCTGTAGCAGAGTTAGTCGAGATATCGGCTAAAACTTTGTTCTGTAGTCCTAGCATAAATTTCACATCGATAGCTATTTATACAACTACTGATGCATTGTGCAAGATCTCGACGATTCTATCACACGTGACGACATGTCAATGAATCTGCTAGATGCATGCGAGGCATGTAGATTAATTAAACTAATAATCGCCGGTAGAAATGCCTTTAAAACAGGCTATTGGTTGTTTTGAAAGTGCGTGGCTTCCGCCCGCCCCGGTAGTATGCCATACACATATTGCTTTTATAATGCATAGATTATAATTTGTAGTCATCATAAATTGTGCTTGAAGCGGTTTTCTGATCAAACACCCCTGTTCTTTTTCAGTAGGCCTACACTTGCTAACTTTGATTGAATGGACCAGTTAGTATTGCTTGTGCCGTTGGAGACGTCCCTCACATCGTAGTCAGGTGTTGAAACGGATCTACCTGCTGCATCCCCTTCCACATAATACCGATTTTGAATTTTGTAGTTAAAGACTTCCATTTGTTAATTTATTTGAAGAACGCTAGCAAATATAAGCATATTCTAGCACTCCCTCTATCAGTTCACTGCCTAACGGCAGGTCCATGGCATATAGCTGTAGAGTGTGTATGCCATATTTTCTTGGGAGATACTTTTGTTTTCTGAAGAGTCTCATTAAAGAGCGACTGCGTTATTCGGCTTCTAAGAAACATGTGTAGCTTCGGGTGGTTTATTCCTATGTTTACCGTATCAAGCACTCTAGCATAGCATGATGTTGATTGTAGCAATTGGAGCAATGCTTGACATTTAATGGACCTAAAAATACAACTGTACAAGTAAGTGTACAGGCCCAAGTCAATACTGTCGCCTATCGATAGCTATAGCTGACATAGCTTCACAACATATTAAAGGAGTCCTAGTTATTTGCTATATAATAGAGTTTCCATAGCAACGAGAATCTTCAATCTATAGTAATAGTAATCACGTGTTGTTTTACAACCTTAAATACAAGACTACTCGCTATTATACAGGGTATGTCATACCAACCATTATATACCTGTATACAAGCAAACACGCGAATACAGCTTTTCTATCTCCCTCTCTCTCTCTCTTTCTCTCTCTCCGTACACTCTCTAACGGCAGGTCCAAAGCACACCATTTCTGCATTGGATCTCCTTATCCTTCTTCGGTGACTACGTTTGTCGGCTTTTACGAAACACGTTCAGGTTTCGATTGGTTTATTCTCAGTTTTAGCCCGAGTCGACCCAGCCAACGCTTCAACGTGTGTCTCTAGGGAGCAGGTTAAATCGAGGCTAAGCGAGGGGGGCAAGGGTCAAGGTGTTGATTGGTATTTTGATTGGTCAAATTGTCATACTTTTAAATTAAACTGGATAGAATGGTTTTAGTGGGTCAAGTTGTATTAATTTTCAATTATTACAATTAGGGGGCCCCTCATATCGAGGCCCCCAGGCTCCCCATGAAGTCCACCCCTCTTCGCGGAGAAATTATCTGACCCTGTGCAACACGTGTAGTACTTTTTATTATTATTAGAAACCTACACGGATTACGGATATTTACCGATTTGTATGCAGATTGCTATTGAATTGAATTGAATTTTATTTTCACACGAATCAAGCAAACAAAACATGTACATACTAACGGAGAGCGTGAAAATGAATACAAAGGCCCGAACGCACTAACATGTACCCCGCACGTAAATCGTATCACAGTTACTGAAAGCCTAGATTAATCGATCACAGATTTGCAGTTCATTTTGTATACATATATGCACATACAATAAAATACAAATACACGCATAATAAATTGATATTGTATACTTTTATACACACATAACAAGCCTATACACTGTTCACCGAGTGATCAGTCATATGTTGTCTTCAGCAACGTCAATATACTGAAAGAGGCGATAAATCTATAGCCTTACCGTTTTACAATACTGATGATTTAGATGGAATAAGACTTCCCTGTCATCATCCCTGGATAAGGAAATTGACGTTAAACCTTTATCATTATTATGAACATACAAATATGCCGTCGCAGACGACTCCCATATTGTCGTCGGATGATGAACCGGACGTTAAACCGTTATTTGATTTTTATTCAATATTTACAGATTTGATTTACTGACAGCAAAGGGTAATCATAAAATGTCGGCAAAAAAAGAGCACCACAGTGCCACAGTAACCAATGACAGCATAGAACATCGTTCTGCAAATTCTATAAATTCTAGATATTGATCTGGTTAAGCGCAGAAGATAGCTTAAGAATATCGGAGAGCGAGAATTTGTTCTGATTCAGCATGGAATAGAACGTCTCTGGGGCATCCCGCCTCATGGCCAAGTACTCTAGCAATAGGCTACCGTCTATCTTTTTAAACCTGCAACAGCAATCAACAGCAAATCAATTAATCAATCAACGATGATTTAACGTCCGGTTCCTCACCCGAAGACGATGTTAGCGACGTAAAAAGGGATAATATTCAAGCTGTATATCACGATTGGATAGCATAGTCCGAAGCACGCACGCTCGATATGGCAACAGACGTTAAACCTAGCTTTTATACAGATTTTATCAAATATAATCTACATTGCAAAATCGCGCAAATCTTATTCACATACTTGATGATTATGTCGATGCAAAGTTAACAATATTTAGGCGGTTAAATTCCATATTAAATACCACAATACTAATAAATACAATTAAGTTAGCTTCATCCACATTTAATAATAATAATCGAGGTCTAACGTGCGTTTCCTCATCCAGGGATAATGTCAGGGACATTTAGTCTATCTCATTACTCTGGATGGACAAAAGAGAATAGTTATTCAAATCACCTCACCAGGTTTGCAGGTGTTGCAATTGATGTTCTTGAAGCCAACGTTGTACGTCCTCAAGAGACCAATTCAGAATTGTTTCTTCTTCTTTATCATTCCCACAATCCACTTTCTCTGACGGAGCATTAGAACTATCTTGGCCCTCGGCTAAAATATTTAAATAAAAGATCAAGAAGTAAATAATAATACAATAAAATATGGGTTTAACGTCCGCTTCATCATCGAGCGACGATATCAGGAAATAAAGAGTGAATAGATTTATCGATTGACCAATTACTCAGTTAATTAATCATCAAATTAATAATTAGATTAATAAATGTAGAGATATCAAAATACATTCATAATTTAAACATGATTAATTATACACTGTCTCCAGATTATAAATTTGTTTTATTGCTTTTAATGACCCTGGGCTAAAGAAAATATAAAATAGCCATGTATTAGTTTAGAAGTATTATTATGTAGTAGGGTTGCCAACCGTACGGAATTTGTCCAGACTGTCCGGAATTTGCATAGTGTGTCCGGATAACGGAATAGGGTCCATCCGGACAATACATCATCCGGAAAACTGGAAGTAATAAGGAATAGATTAAAACATAATATTGACGGCGCTCCGCCGTCATGCTGATAGTGTCCGGAATTGTCTTTATCAAAAGTTGGCAACCCTATTATGTAGAGATATCTCTACATAATATATAGTATGGAAGTACATAATATATAGCATTGAAGTGTTACAGTGCAACTTAGAAATTGTTAGATATTCAAATAATATTTAAGCCATTAGGCCTCAATATTAGTATGTCTATAGTCTATCTATCCAGTGCTCTGCCAAGTGGCAGGTCTAAGTCAAAAATTCATACACACAATCAACTATCTCGCTCTTTAATGAGCACACCTTCGATCAACCCAAAAAGTCCGTCTCGTCACAAAGGATTTGCCATTTCCGCACCTAAAATGATGCCTTTGTTCCAGGAAAATATTGGTTTCTGAGGTGGTATTCCATTACCTTCCTCAATATCTGCGTTAGTCGGCTCTTACGAAACACGTGCAGTTATTGTAACAATTCTCCAATATCCCGGACACAACACGGGAAGGTCTATAATGCTCTGTGCAATATCAATTAGATTTGCCCAATGGCTATATTTATCTCCTCTTGAAATTCAATTTACCAGGTGGAGCACTTTTTTCTCCAGTAACCTTCCCCCTCTCTGCCAGGTCTCTGAACAACCCTTGGTAAAACGTCGTCTCCTCCTGGGCCCCTGCCCTAAACCCCTGTAGGCCCCCGCCCCCGAAGTTCTGAGAAGCATTTGGGCTGAAGGGGGCCCCCACGAAATCATGAACCAGTTTACTGCCCGACAGAGCTCCCAACCACCCATCCGGAGTGTAACCCGGCTGCATTCGAACAGGGATAATGTCCTTCTGTAGTCGAAACGTGTATTCGGCTTCTGTAATGAAGAAAAATAAATACATTTATGCTAGTGAATACTGGACACTGTCGACTGCTATGACCAAAAAATTGGAAGTTGTTGAAATGTGGTTATACAGAAGAATTTGTACGTCCCTTACACAAGACACAAAACAAATGACAAGTTTTTGATAGCAACCACAATAAATAAATTAAATACTATGCGGAACAGGCAGACGAGCATTTTTAGTCATGTTACGAGGAATTAAGAAATAAAAATCATAATCATAAGCGGAAAAATTGAAGGAAAGCGTTGCAAAGGAAGACAAAG
>JAQFZF010002050.1:0-12971 GCA_034695365.1 Enchytraeus norvegicus
AAGATTGGTGTTAAGCTTATTACAGCTTTACTCCACACAAAGTGCCCTGCAGTCTATTACAGACCACCGAGTCGGAGACAGTCAATTCTAAAGTTAATTCGGAGATAATTAATTCTAAAGATATAAAGTAATTAATAAGAGGTCATTTTAATTCGAAAGAAAGGTATACATTTAACAAAGTAAATTAATAATTAATAATTAATAATTAATTCTCAAACTCTACGATTAGTCTAGACCTCTATATATAACCTTTAGTGGTGTAACTTCGCCCCAAGCGCCCGGAGGCAGAATATTTTAGACGCCCCTTTAAATATAATTTGCGGAGCCACAATGATAAGGGTTTCTTGTGGAAAGTAGGCTAATTATTTCATCAATAACTATTGTTATTACAATGCAATTTGGTTCAAAGAAATAAATAGTGAATTGAACTAATGTTTAAGTGTATTGAAAGGTGAAATTGTGAAAACGCTCCAAATTCTTTGAATTTTTTTGAGTGGCGCCCCTCAGGCGCCCCTCTTGGCCTGGCGCCCGGAGGCGACTGCCTCCACTGCCTCCCGTTGTTACGCCACTGACATTTAATATTCTGTAAGTATAAAAATCTGTCTCCGATGTGCCAGTCAGATGATAAAACGAACGTAAAATTCGCATTGATTATCTTTGATAGATTGATGATGAAATGGACTTTTAATTTTGAATTGATTGATCGTTTGACATGGTGAATTGAATATAAAGTATTATTGTTCTCAATTGACAATTTCCCGTTTTGGGTACGAGATATATGCGAATGGACCAACCGATAGCTGCAAGTGTTTCGTAAGAGCTGACTAACGCAGATACTGAAGAAGGCAATGGAAGACCATCTCAGAAACGTATATTTTCTTTGAACAAAGGCATCATATATGTATATACACGTCCCTGATGTCGTAGCCGGTTGGTGGGACGGACATTTTTACCCATATTGTATTGTATTGTATACGTGTCTAACCCATTAAAGTTATTGTATTGTATTGTAGGTGTGGAAAAGGCAATTCCTTTGTAATGAGACGGGACTTGTTCGTTTGGTCGATGGTGTGCTCATTAAAAAGCGAGATAGTTGATTGTGCGTATGAATTATTGTCTTGGATCTGCCACGTGGCAGAGCACTGGATAGATAAATTAACAGCAATGTAGATGGGTAGATGAACATGATCGATCGACCTACACGATTTTAGTACAGGGCACATGTTAGTGCCTTCAGGCCTTTGTGTCAAATTTCGCACTCTCTGTTTGTTTGCACTTGCTTTGCTGCCTTGATTCGTGTAAAATAAATAAATAAATAAATAAACTTGACGTCCCTGACATCACCATTGGACGAGGAAACGGATGTTAAACCTTTACTATTATTTTATTTAATGCCCTGGGTGGTAAATGACCCTGGGCTAAAAAATATGATAAAATTGATTTTAATACGTTAAAAGAAACCATAGATAAAAAAGCATTTAAAATTAATCTCTTGTACTCTGGAATGCCATGTCGCTGAAAGTGCGCGAAAGCATATAGCGTTGTAGCACTGAATTGCCATGGACAGCCGCTGCCACAGAAAAGACTTTTCGCGGTTGTCACCGGTGATGGCATTATTATTGTTATTATGTGCATATTCGAGTATGTTCATGTAACCTTTGCCAATGAATGACAGGCAATGGAGGTTACTAGTACTGTATCGAACATGTATGCTCGAAAAAGTACAAAATACTTTTGTTAATAATATGTAATGTATCTATCGTGAATTATTACTATATCTTCCAATGGACTTCTGTAGTCCATCGTCTTCAAAGCTTGACGCTGGACTACAGAACACTATATATATACGCATTGGTTGGTTGGTAGTTTAGCTTAAAGTCGCTGTGTCATAATTAGATGATTAGCGACTGGCAAAATATCAACGCCAACGACCGGCTCTTTGGTCAGTCAGGTCAAATTAGCTCAAGACGTAGTGCAATGTCTTGGCACAGGTAATCATTGCAATGCGGCAAGATTATGGTGAAGGGTTTAAATATATATTTCTCGCTGTCCAGCTGGTAGCATCGTGAACTTTGAAACACGTCCGGGGTTCACCTCCTGGTAAAGCCAATCACAGAGTAAAATCTTAACGTACAAGTGAGATGGTTGATCAATGTGTTATATGCTCAAAATGGTTTTAAACAAGCTGGTGCTTCCTGACCAAGTATCCCTTTAATATTAATTATAAAATCACAAAGTCTCGTTATGCTTGTCTCACTTTATTTGAGTAAGGCTTTTGACTCTGTAAATATCCATGAACTCAATACAAGCTGTTATAGTGTTACTGATTTTATCATTATTGTTGTTGTTGTTTTTGTTGTAGGATGAGGTGGTAGCTGATGAAGGAGCGGTGGGAGGTAGGATGAGAGAGGGCACCGTCGAATGGCAGAGTGTTAACGGACTCATGGAAGCAATGAGAGCTCTACTGCAGAATATCAACTTCATCGGTGACCAACCCAACAACGAGCCTGGCGCCAATCAACAAAATAACGAGGAGGAGGATGATATTGATCCATTTCCTGAGATAGATTAGTGTCATCATAAACAGAGCTATAAATAATCAGAATAGGACATATTTGATAAAAAGTTTTTAAAAAGTTTAACAGTTGGCAATTATAATTATTTCAATTGGTAATATTTTACTGGTTTCTGATGTATATTTGGATATATGAAGTGCAATAGTATTGTCGGTATGAAATTCTAATATGAAGTGACATTAAAGATTTATTGAGCTCAATATTCGACCGATGGTTAATTAATGATATCGCTAATGTTATTACATTATAATTTACTGGTACAGAAATGAGTAAAATTACTAAATCTTAAAATCATAACTTTGAATTTTTGTTCAGCCTCATATCTAATATACAATAATTCTATGCAAGTTTTGTATATATTATGTAATATGTAGCTTTATTAATAATTTGAAATTCTGTTGCTAAAAATAAACTAAAAATATGACTTTAAAAGAATAATAACTAGTACAGGCCACAGTTGTAACCTAGTCGTGCTTATACAAGACAATTATTGGAATTTATTTAGAGATTTACAACATTTTGAGGTGTGATAATAAAATACCTAGACACAGCTCATTTGTTAATATAGGTAATAATAATTGCATGTGTGTTTTTTGTATGCGAGCATATAATATGTGTGTTTGTATATGTGCCTAATGTGTGCATGTGTGTGTTTGCATGTATGTGTGTGTGTGTGCCGGTATGCGTGTCAGTGTGTGTGTGTGAGCCTGTATTTGTGTCTGTATGTTTGCTTGCGCGAGGTCACGTGACTGATTGTCATCGCATTGACGTCATGTTTATCCTCTCTCACCGCCTCTAATCTTACTGACGCCTACTGACTGCCTCACTCAATCACAGACCTCTCATTTATCTGCCAATGTGTGTCATCCCAGGTAAAGCTACAAGTGCACACATTGACCACTTTAACACATAATCATACTCTTACTATAGAACTGCTTGCAGTTGTTGCATGGTCTGCTTGAGACGTCCCTGACATCGCCTTCGGGTGATTAACCGAACTCTAAATCCTCATTGTATTGTATTGTATTACGGCAAGGTTCAGAAGAACAAGGTGCTTCTCTTCAACACATTATTGAATCATTATGAGGTCCATTAAATGGTTTGAAAATGACGTCTCTGACATAACCCTTAAATGAGGAGACGGACGTTAATTTGTTAATAACATTGACCTATTCGGCCCCACTGTGAAGGAGTAGGCTGCTGCTGATGGATTTGGTGGAGACAATGTCAGTATTCGACTTCAAGGAGACTGCACAGTGCACACAGCTGCACTGTGTGCAGTCTCTGTGTGTGATGTCACTGTGTGACATCCTTTCTCAAAATAATGTCAAACTATTTCGACAGATTCTATCTATTTCTGAGAGGGTGCATTAGTCAATAGTCAAAATAATTATAACGCTAAAGTTTCAATTGTGCGAACGGTGACCGATCTCACACAATTTGACTAGCGATCAGTTTTATTAATGCACAGAACACGTCTCTGGAGCAGAGCTAAGGCTTCGATAGCAGTCCTGCTAGAGCACTTTGTGCCATCTATTTCGAATCTAGAGTTATCTTCAGGGGTGGGGTGTGAATAAGTTGAAATGTAAACAAATACCGTTGTTTAGTTAGCCTAAATGGCCTATCACCGGAGAGCCTAGAGCAACTTAATGGTTATTATTGGTAAATCTGAAGCTCACCGCGATGCGGCAAAAATGGAGACCCATCCATCCACCTCCCTCCACCCCTGGCAACAGGTTCAAATTCAGACGACTTTTAAGGAAGCGAAAAATTTACCAGAAGAACCAGATGCTTGTAAAATACTACTACGAACATCTCGCAGATGCTGGGTATTTTTTTTTTTGAAGAAATACGAAATTGTCAGATCCCCCCCCCGCCCCACCCCCCCCCCTCCCCCCCCCCCTCTGAATCCATTTCTGGCGCCACCTGGAGCCGACACTTAGCTCCAGTCACCCGCCAAACATCCCAGGATAAAGTAACGCTCCACATCCGCTCATCATCAATTATTTTCCCGCCTCGCAGGAAAACTGTGTGGCGGTCACAATCTATTACTCGCTGTTAAAACACTCCATTTAAAACACACCTAGCCGCTTAGATGTCATGTCCAGTAAATTGCAAAAAACGGCAATGCCATTTTTTTACGTTTAATCAATCACTACGAATTTTACGTCCGATTCATTATCTGACGGCGACATTAGGGATAAGTTATGTTAAAGTCGGTTTTATTGTCAATAAATCAGCAAGTCTATATAGCGCACTCATAAGTAAGTCTCAGAAGCGCTTTGAACAGTGAAGGAAAGAGTATCATAGCCTGTCACAATCACCTGTCATAATCTTTATCACAACGATAGGCCTAATGCCAAGTGTTGACAGATATGAACCGGATGCATAATTATTAATTTTCTACACATCGCCATTGCAGGAGCAGAAAATAACCCAGGAAATGACAAAAAACTGAAAGAAGATGCAATTTCTTAAATTAAAACTATTCACAATCCATACCCCACCCCTAACCTTAACCCTAAATGAAAAAAGTAATGAAAATGATAGAAAAATATTTCCTCGAGTAACAGTCGAACTCCACAACAAAACACCAAAATGTTCATAACATCTATGCTATATCAGTCTTATTTTCTGCGCCAGCCATGGCGATATGTAGAAAGATAACATGTGAACCGGATTTGGAATCGACCGACGGTCTGTTGCACAACTTTACATTAACAAATTTTTTGTTTGTTTTACAACACTGGACCTGATCCCAAATGAGTGTGGCAAACAGATAATTGTCATTATTGTAAAGGTTATGTCTTCAGCCTAATAGCTTATCACATGCGAACCAAGACGATCATAATAATGTCAAATCGATTAACTTCAATCGTCTTAAGCAGTAGCACAATACGTTGCCAACCAGTTAATACAAATTCATCCGCTTCACGAAAGGATGGGGGTTTGGTGGTCTCATTGAATTCATGCATGCTTTAATATATTGTAATGCCTTCAAAAGAGAATTTGCAGTAGAACAGTTATAGACTACTATTATCCAAAGCTTACCGAACCGGCTAGAAGATAATTTTTATATACTCTACTGTCTTACAAGCAATAACATAACATGGCTACGTGATAGAATGTATTTATAGCAGCTATCTATGTAACTGTTTTACCTCATAGAATTCTATATTTGTATCTTAAAGATGTTTTGAACGAAAATTCATTATTAGCGCAATTTTGTAAGGCATCATATGACATTAAAATGGATTGTTATTTCCGCCAACTGATCATTTTACATGAGCCTACTTAATGAGAACAATATTAAACTCTCTATCACGAATATTCACGAGAAATAAAATATTTTGTACGATTGAGTTAAAATTAACGCATTCAGTAATAATATTGTAAGTTTGGTATGCCTACAAGTTGACTGACCTACATAAATATGTTCATATATAGTTAATAAACAGAATTGAATTCATACTAAATTTAGTCTAATGCTGTATCTTTATACTGAACGGAAGAGAATAACGATGTATTTTGATATTTTGTGGTCCAACTCCTATCTTTAGTACCAGTAGGCATAACTAATTTCAGAATTACTATTAATAAATGCTGGCATAATAAGAGAGCGGTTGACGTTAGTGTTTTCATTCAATGATACAACGTATGTTTGACTTGATCACGTACCGATCCTGTAGAAGATGGAGATTGACTGGCCGAGAACTGCAAAGAAACCTGCTAGCGAGCACAACAATGGTAGGCCTAAACGTACGTAGAAGTTTTAATTTTCTTCTTCATTTCTCTTTGGGTCTTTGACGCTGCTATAGACGAGATTAAGGGTAGACCTTATATATTTGTGTTATTAAATGAGACAAAACTTGTCAATTATTGACAAAGTTGTCAATTTGTCAATTAAAAATATTTCACTTATGTAAATCATATTACGATAAAAGATTCCAAACAATATCGATACTACTCAATTACTATAAAATAGGGTGGAGTATTTTAGTTGCGTTAAATTAAACTGTCAGGTTGTATGTCGGCAACCGACCAACCTGCGAAACTGCATGTCTTAACTTAATCTGAAAGACATTAAATATTTCTAAAGGAATAAAAATCGAATTAGTTTATACAGAACCGTCAATGACATTCTGTGCAGATATTTATTTATAGTATTAGGCCTATAGGTTGAGCTTACAAATCGAGCTTTGTAACTTGGCACTTCCTGAATTTGGCCCGTTGCTTCCTGGGCATATCCGTTGTCTAATGATTATCGATGTAATATGTCTTCCGACTGAGATAAATTAATCATTTTATTTTGTGCCAAGTAAAATGTAATTTCTTGATTTTGAAGCCGCTTAATTTGCTATGATAGTCCTACATGTTTGCACAATTGTAAGCCTAAAATGGCTATTGCGTTTTGGAGAAAGAACACTACTACTGATTGGCTACAATTGTGAGCGCAAGTGAAAAGCTTGATTATGATATAACGAAAATTTTCTTAGTTTATTCCTTGAATTAAGGCTGCAATGAATTATTTTGTACTGAATGAAACTGAGAGAACTTCTGTAGAAGATAAATATTAAAAAGACAACGATCATGCGAATGTCTTGATTGAGAATGCTCTCTTGGGTATTGATCTTGTGACTTCTGGTTTCGAACAACCGTATGCTTACCATTAGACCACCGAATTGTTCAATCAGACATTGAACGATTATGGAAGTTTATTAGAATGCAGTACCTAAATACCATACAAGCACATTAATTAAGTTGTAAGACCGTTATCCTACTCACGTAAAGGAAATGCAAGGGTTAAATATGAAAGACATTAAAAGAAAGTAATGCATTAATAAACAATAGGAAGACATAAGCTCACTAAACCTAATTTAATTTCTGCATTGGTTAATTTCTTAAAATTGCTTTTGGTCGTCACCCCCTCCCCTTTCCTCCCCTCCCCCCAAGTAATGCATAAGACTGGCTGGGAGAGCCTGGTCGAGCGCTACGGTCGCAAACGGCTCGACCTTGCAGTCCGCATAGACTCCTCGTCATTATTGGACGCAATCGACCCATCACAGTAGTACGTCCATCTTGATAACAGTGCGTGAGGATACGAAAACAATTTCCGTCCGGTTTATATTTATATTTTCATGATTATATCTTAATCTCAGCTGTGATTGATTGCAATGAATTTGGATAGGGTTAAGGTTAGGATAGGGATAATGGTTAGTGTTTACTTTCGTTTTTGTTAAATTCGAATTCGTGAAAATTACAAATGCTATGCAAACCGGACGGTACTTAGTCGCTTATAAGAGAGACAGTGCGTGAGGATACGAGTCTATATGGCAGATAATTATAACATCTCGTGGAGAGCGTGAGATTGCATTCGTGCAGGATTAATCAACATAGACATGCACATAATACTGATGCGCAGAGTTTAATTATCCGCATAATAACAACTGACCTACTTATTTTAGTCGAGTGTTTTAATATTATGATAAACGTCACAGTAAAATATAAAGTAATAACCAACTATTTTAACGTAGGCGAGATCTTCTTTAACCGTGTATGTTTACTTACAATAAGTTATAGATGGACTATAAATTATACAGTGCTCATATTATGGTGGGCCAGATCTCCAAAATCCCAGCCAGTCCCCCAATAATCCGGTAATGAGGGGTAAGGAGGACCCAATCCCCTAATAATGGTAAAATTCATGATTAAATATGATAGTTTTGGATCCGGCCCCCTCAATATCTTTCGGTTCGGATCCGTCCTCCCATTAGCCTTGCAATTGTATCACTTGTTGAGCATCACATATATTATAAATACATAGAGCAATACAAATAGAATTATTCTATCTACTTATTCTAGCAACTGAAATATTTGAGTATCAAAATTATTTGAATCCTCTTGGAGATATTGATATTTATCTAATAGACTATATTCTATATCTAACTCACTGAATAACTATGGATTCTTTTCCATTCACACGTCAGACGTCACGTGATCTGCTGATGTCAGCAGAGGATAAGGGCAGAGCCATCAAGTCTAGCCTCACGGAAGGCTCCTCCAGACTGTTCGGTTCAGTCATGGACGCTAAGAGAGGTCTCGTGGGTGGACTGTCCTCGACGTTCGACAAGGCGGTGAGCATGGTGGGAGGCTCAGATACCCCGGAGCAGGTGCAGGAGACGTCTGACCCTCAGTCTGATCCTTCTCAGGCGGCAGCGGAGAGTGATGGCCGCCCAGCAAGACCTCCCAGACCACCCACCACCAGAGCTGATAGCTCTTCCAGTACATCGTCATCTAGTGGCAAGCCAAGACCTCCAAAACCTCCAGCACCTATGAACAGACAGCGATCAGATCTGGATTCCAACGGGTCGCTGAAGCAGATCGACGCCGGGAAGATGTCTCGCCAGAACACGGCGCCTACGGGTTACGGAGGTGCTCAGAGTGTTCCAGGGAGGAGTGAAGCTGGTGGGAGAACCGATGGACCTGGAAGGGCTAAGATTAACCCATTTGCCAATGAGCCACCGGAAGCGGAATATGATTGGCAGCAGACAGTGAGTGGTGCCCACAATCCATTCCCTACACACGGTGTTTCCAATTACCCTCAGTCCGCCGCGCGCGATCAGCCCAAACGTAGGGCACGTCCTCCTAAAAGTTCGAAGGAAGGAGGAGACAGCGATGCTGACTCAGAGTCCACTGAGGGTTGTGATGAAGGACCTGATGAAGATGATTGTGGTTTGGAGACGTCTGAGTATGACGGAGGGACAGCGCCGGCGTCTATAATGAAATCTGGGTCCAAGACATCTCAGCAGTCGTGGAACGAGGATGAGAACTCTACTGACCCGCTCAATCAAGAGTGCATAGAGTTCATGAAGTATTTCGTGCAGAACGTTTTTGATGGCAGGTAAGCTTTGCTTTTTTTGTCCAATTGTGTAAAATATATTTATTTTCTAACAGATTTTCTTAAGATATATTTTCGTCTATTCAATGCGTGTTACCAGTTATTTCATTTCGAAGTTTGCAGGGTCCCTACAGCAATCGATACTATCCATTTCTATTGTTATGTAAACAGGAAGACTATCATTTTTATACTATTAATTTTAATTTGATAGCTTTCAATTCATTAGTGCGTAACTTTTTTGTTTTCACTGTGATTTATCGTGACACAGTCGACAGTCCGCAGTAGCTAAAATATATCTTTCATGGTTGAAAAACAATTAATTCTATACTACTGCTACTACTCGTCTAGTTACATATAATTGTCTTGTAAAAATTGACCGTGACAATTCGCGTTTACGTCAGTTTCGAATATCGAAGGTAATATCAGGATTTTCTCTGACAGCCGATAGCTAACGTTCCTGAAGTCATCTTTTGATAACATAACGGACTCTAAACTTTGAAAATTTTGATGATGGTTGTCTTAATTAAACCGGAAATTTTGCATTATCGCGTCATATAGGACATTTTATAGCGCCCCTATATACTGGGTATCTCAGGGGCGCCTTTGGAACAGTGGAATGAAAAGTAGTCCACCATGCCATAGGCCACACACCATGTTGCAACGCCTCCGCAAGTCAGAAATTTGAGCACAAAAGTACTCGACTTTGCTAATCACTCGGTTAGTCGGCTCTCAGACGCACATGCATATCTCGGTACGCAAGGTACGGTAGGCAACCTGTGTGTAATACAACACGCAATTGTCAAAAGCTATGCAAATTTTCAATTGTCTACCAAGAATCATTTTGTTTAATAATAAAAATTTAGTTTTGACGAGGTCAGCTGACTAATGACTAATTTTGTATTAATAAACTATTCTACTTGTATTTCAATTGACGTCTATCGGAGTAAATCAGTATTTTTAAAATCTATTTATGTTTCTGTATTTAATTTTAGAGCTGAAATAATATCCAATGACAAGGCAAAATTCGGAGGATACTGCCAGGTAAATTTTTATTAAAAATATAACAAACATTAGAGATGGCACAGTGTACGTCAATCGTGTTTTTCTCTAATACTTAATCTTATGACCACTTACAGTTCCAGTTGGATTTGACGTCGATTTTTCAGCCCGATAGCATTATGAGATGTAAACCTACAGGCTCGTGTTTGAATCCAGTAAATCGTAGAAAGCTTACAGTAGCGTGTTAATCACACATTCTTATTCAATATTCCTACAAAGTCGTTACTTTAGTCAGATTGACATTAATTGAAATTCGTATTCTTATGTTTTATGTTCTGCTAGTAACAATTAATAGTAGGACTAAGGCTAAGGCATAGGCCTAATCATAGACCCACTCATATAATAAGTTAATTGCACATCTCTGTTTAATAAATTTATATCGAAATGGACAGTAAGTAACACTTTTCAAATGTATAGTAGTTTTGAAAATTTGAGAAGTGTTAAGTATTCGAACGAAACTTTTCCGAATGTTTAAATATTATTATATTAAGGCCACGCATATTTAGTAAAATATTGGTTTTTATTTCCTGTATAGTGTCACACAGGAAGACTACACTTCGCGAGATGCGCCAACGCCCAGGTATGTCGCCTCTTTAGATTTGTTTTAGTCTTATTTCATGTTTCTCGTTCAAACTAATCTTAAAAAGAGATATAATAGATCTGCATCTGGCGCGACAACAGATGAATTAATATAAAGCTCTTTTAAAAGTCGGTCAAATTATTGTACAAGAGATTTTTTTCCAGAAATTCAAGTATGTTTGATGTTAAGATAATGTTCAGCTTCAGCTCGAATGATATAATTATACTATAGCAACGATTCTTATTACCATGAGCTTCTACCGCATATATAGATGGAGGCAGACTGCCTCCAAAAGAGCTTGGGGGGATTTTTTGACAAATTCGTCGGAAAATTTTCCTTGGGAAGATTTTTCCTCCATGTTGTTAGGGGGGATAGAAGCCCCTGCTTATCACAACAGTAAAATAATATCATACGATACCGCACGGAGTTTTGTTTAAATAGTAGGCCTAATTTTAAGCTCAACTTAAATATACTAATTATATAGGATTATAGGTGTCAACTTTAGTACAGTGTAGTTTCTTTGAACGAATAAAATACATATTGTTAAACCTACGCAATATTAACGGAACTGTACTTTAGTTTTTATTTAAATATGTAGACCTATGTAGTCTCTGGTATCGCCTTCTAGTGAGAAACCGGACGTGAAATCCTCATTGATTGATAGGGTGAGTGATACATTATTAGGAGCGTTGCGTGCTTAAAAATATTTAATTTTATGAAAACCCATGATAGCATGCGACATGAGACGACATGCATGGTATGTAGAGAGAGAGAGAGAGAGAGAGAGAGAGAGAGAGAGATAGAAAGATGGAAAGATAGGGATTTGGCATAAAGAGACGCATTACTGGCTGCAGTACTGATTGGTCAGCAACTCAGCATTTATTTCACGATTTAATTAGGCTAAATATCTCCAACATGTAATTCTAAGGATTACTTATTTTACACAAGTTCGCAGCGTTTTATAGTTTACAAAGATATTTGATCAAGGTATTTGAAAAAAGATATTGGAGTAACTTCATCAGGAAAATATGGCTTTAATTTCACGGATTTAAAAATTAATATTCTTTAATATTGCATTACTTTATTAAAACACAATAAAGCGTTTTAATAAAGAAAAGTGATGATACATTTTGTTTGAATAATTCTTAAAATTCACAAATTTTACTCAAATAGTTATAAATTGATGACAACCTAACGAATTGGTGAGTCTTGGAAAGCTTACTAAAAGTCTTCAGGTGTGCATTATGTCGTCGTTGTTAGTTGTTCATTTCTTACAAATGTCTGAACTGTATTGATTATATTCTAATCAGAAGCAACCTAAAGTTCGTTAGTTAGTTATGAATCTGATGGCGATTGACTCGGCCATAATTATTAATTTCTTATATCATAATGGGAAAACATTTAGTAGAACTAAGGTCGATTTTAACGCCAGTTTCGCGGCTCAAAGGCTACAAGAAACCTGGTATTCGAACCAAGCACCTACGAATATTCCTATAGGGAACACTATCGAGACTCTTCAATAGGGCTAAATATTCTGATTTCGACTTTACTAGTTTGATTGAAGGCATAAAATACATGTATCCTATAATTAATCCTTTAACCATTCGGAAGATTGTTCATGAGAAACAATAGTGTGTGCGTCAAAAAGAATTCTCAGCGAGAAATCTTTAAAATCTTGACAAGAAATGCATTAGCGAGACGGAAAATGTTGAGAGTCTTTGTCCATTAAATTTCTTAATAGCTGCATCGTTCGAGTTGTTTGGCATCTTACAGCTTTGGTAACTTCAAAGATAGACCTACATGTAGATAAAAGGGTTATACAGGAAAGAGGTCCGCACAAAATTGCGCGATTCTGGGG
>JAQFZF010002051.1:0-12970 GCA_034695365.1 Enchytraeus norvegicus
GCTTGAAGAACTAGTAGGTAAAGTCACTGACTGATTCGACGTAAAATATTATTATTATAGGCACTTTTATGAATAACAGTTTTTAGAGATATTTACAAACAACCAAACTAATCATTGAATAAAAACTAATTCAAGGATTAGTTTTCTTTTTTTAAATTTAGTTCTGCATTTGATTTCGAAATAGCCGTTTCTAGAAGACTAGCAACAGTTGAGCTACAATTTAAAGAATTCGTGCTTTGGACCTTCCACTGGAATGATCGATCCGATACTGGCTAATTCGTGTATCTGCGCTTATTCCATTAGTGCGTTCTATACGGCAAAGATACGATTAACCAGTGAGACAGACGACTGCAAAATACCAAAATCAGAAACTTAGAAAGGAAATCATGCAAACACGTGCGTCTGACATGTGTAAAAATAAAAGAAGATTTAAAAAATCCAAGACGAGGGTAATGGCATACATATACATATAAGTACATTGAAGTGTCATACCAAGTTTAAGGAGGCAGACAACTGTAATGACGATGGATATTTGAATCCCAGTCTTCATGATTTCCGTCACATTGAATCTAATAACAAAATACATTACCAAAATCAATTATGAAGGAAAATTTCTTTATACTTGTGCCTTTACATTTTCAACTTGCTCTAGTATGCCTAATCAAGAAATCGTGTGAAAATCGTTGAATCACACCGACTCTAGAAACCGTTGACTCCAATACTCAAATCTGCGTTACTACGTAATTGCTCATTTGTTTATTTTTGTGCCTGTTACGTGACTGTTCCATTGCGCACTTAAAACTCCTTTAGCCACTGCTTATGGGTTACGTCTAGATTTGAAACATTACCGTTGCATGCATGTTTCTGCTGCTATGAAAAGCGATAAACCTTTCCCAATGTCGTTGTCAGTCGACGAAAGGGAACTTAAATTCTTACTGAGCTTCAAGTTGGGCCTATGTGTAATGAATTTTTGAATAAAATTATTTTTTATTTTATAGGTAAGGTTATGAATAGGGTTAGAATTAGGTTAGAGTTTCGTATCTGAAAGTCACATAAAAAGATCTCCTTATGCTTATGTGTGTATTATATTGCCATGTCTTACTCCCTGCCTGTCCTGTCTTTGTTTAGTCGCTGAGGACGCCTAAGGTCACGGGGGAGCATTAAACTGAACGATTATTTATGACCGATTACCCAGTCAGTGATACGAGATGTCTGATTGCATGCAGCGCTTGGAACTGTATCAGGCAAATGTTGCATACAGTTTAACCATATTAGATAAACAGATGTTTGTTAACCTCATGTTTAACTATACATAGTTTAGATATATTAAATCGCACCATACTGCTTTATGATCTCCGTCTCTCAGATGCAAGCATTTACATTTGATCACAAAAATCTTTGATGATGATCATGCAGTTAGGACGAAGATTCAAAGCTCAGAGCACGTAAACGGACTAAATGGATGAAAATTTGAGCTGTGCCGAATGCAAAATTCTGGACCGATTAGGTAGTTCTGTTCAGAGAATGTCATTTTAAATGTACCCGGACTGCTGCTCGTAGTAATGGAGAGTAAAGCTACTCGTTGAACCCTTCAACTGGACGGTCTTACGACTGAGAATAATTGAGATCGCAACCTCTGGTTTCATAAGCAGCCCACTACCACTTGACCGTCTCCAATATAACTTGGAGTTCAGTTTAACATTGACTATATTGGTCTATCTTAAATTTAATCTGTGAGAAATTACTTACATTCGTATAAAAAGATATAATTGGTGATAGATCTAAATTTAACCACGTAATGATGGTGTCTATTACAGTATCATTATTAATTTTGTAAGAGATTATGTAGTTTTAGCAGACTTTGATAAGGCATCACATATACATGCATAACAAAATAATATGCTGTAAATGTGTTGATAATTGTATCATTGACAAAACCTATTTTGTACGACCTTGATTTGGAGTGTTCAGCGCTATAGGCGGACACATTACAAGCAAATGCTTTATATCAACTCATTCTATTTCTACAACTCGTAAACCATCGAGTGAACCATTCTTGTAGCAAAACTGGAGGATGGTCTTTTTCTACTACAAATAAATGTAATTGTTCTACATAAAGGCTAGAGCCGAATTTGACGTCAGTTTCGGGGCCTAAAGGTTACATCGGTGACGGGTGAGCCCTGGGATTCGAGCCTGGAATCTATGGAGCCCGAGTCGGACACTTAACCGATGTGTCAACTGGCTCAGACAGTTAATGGAGTGTATAACAATTGCGATTTATACAATTTCAACTCAGAATTAGATGTTCTTTCAGTTTCCAACTTACTAAAATGAAATTTACAAAGAGCTAACAGACCTACCTAGTTGCAGTAATTTCGTAGACTGATAATCCCTTGGAGACCTCTTATCGAATTTAATCATTGACAGTTCGAATCCATACTTTCAAACAAAAACTGGTATGTTCTATTGATCAGATATGCAAAGCTTAATCCTCGATAATATCGATTATGTTACATAGAATTAATAATAATTATAGATCATGAAATGTCGCTGATTCTAAAAAACAATAAAACATCTAATTAGACTCAATCGATGTGGCTATGGCATACGATAAAATTCAGCCCAGAATATAAATAGCTAATAATTCCAGCATAAATGCGCCAAAAAGGCTTACATATGCATAATGTTCAAATGTTCAAATTATGAATTTACTTGCTTCATGAACAAAATCGCTAACTTAAAACAATCAATCAAAATGTAATTATAATAATTATAGTTATAATCATATCCATGCTAATATTAAAAAAATAGATTGAAATCAAATAAATAGAGAGTGTTTGAACAAAAAAAAAATACTAAGGCAAGTTCAACGTTTATATAACGTTTACATCCGTATCATAAGGATACTGTCAGAGACGGACTCGGCTGGGACTCGAATCCGTGGCTTCGTGCCTCACAAGCAAGTGTTCTGCCGACTAGGCAATCAAACAATATCGTGAAATGAATGAATTGTCAAGAGCAGTCGGAATCTTAAACTCAGACCTAGTTATATAGGAGTGTAGTTCAACCTCTAGGTTCACGATCATCACCGATGGCATCTTCGGGCAGCAAAGACGACGTTAATTGTTTAACATTCTTAATAAATGTCGCATCGTCGTCAGATGTTGAAACGGACGCTAAATTTGCATTTATTTATTGATCGTATCTTTAGACATTGTGAAATGAATTTATATAAACACCGTAAGATTCGAATACATTTAAAATATTAAAGAGCGGTCACCGATTGCCTTGTGCATTTTACCTCAAAGTAAATCTACCTACTCAAATCTACGTACTCAAATCTACCTACTCAAATCTACGTACTCAAATCTACGTACTCAAATCTACCTACTCAAATCTACCTGCCTACCGACTTTCTGAAATATTAATAATAAAACTCCGCTGAGACTCATTAAATCAGGGTACGAATTGCTGGGGAGGGGGGGTGGGGTTGGGGGGTCGGATCCCCCTTTTGAATATTGGGAGGTCGGATTTTTATCATTTTGACATATAATTGTGAGGAAATATGGTCCGACCCCCTCCTTTAAAGTCGTTCGACCCCTCCCTTTTGAAATCGTTCAATTCGCACACTGCCTTAAATCGAAAGACCGAGTCGGTTCTGTAGCGAAATCACATAAAATATGTTCACAGTGACAATCAGTGACCTCCGTTAAATAAGGGTTACCACTTTGTGGTTTGCACCTGGCAAACGATCAACAATAGACCCCGGGCAATCGTTTTCGTTTAATGACCCTTTCGGGGCCCGAGAGGTCTAGTATTGGGGCTACAGGTTAGATCATCCAATAAATTGTCACAGAAGATACGCAACTCACCATTTACCATTAATATACGCAAAAACATAAAAAATAGTCATGGTTAAATGAATATCCATGATGATATTATATTAACCACTTTTAACCTCATACCGTACTTTTAAAGCGTTTGGCAGTAAGTAGGTCATGCATTACCGATCTATTCCAGTGTTTGTTTAAAATAAGGGCATCTAATCGGGTTTCCTTGAATTGTAGCCGAGAAGTTTTATTTTATGATAAAGGTCATGATTGTGCACTAAATCTGCAGTCAGCGAGACATAGAAACTCTTCAAAGTATTGTATTATTTAATTAATAATATAGTAATAAAGAAGACAAGTTTAATGTCTGTTTTCATATCCAAGGACACTGTCAGATACGGAAAAGTCGGTAATTTGACGGTATTTGCTATCAATTCATCGAAGACTATTTCTTGACTGATTTAACCCCTGCCCTTATTGGCGCCAGAGTAAACACAGGGTCATCTCTAGTGGAAAAAATGAAGCATTGAGCCGGACAATGGAACCACTTCACGCTTTGTAATTAAAATAAAACTTCTCGGTCACTATCCTTTTAAAATGAAGATATATGGGATGGGGGTAGAGACTTGCCCGTCAATTTTAAGAAGATTTTTGTAGTGTTTGCTTAAACTAAACCCTCAAACTAATGTTACGGTCTCCCAAGTTGAACTTTTTAATCTGGAAGTATCGCCCGATATACAGCACTGCGATACTTTTTTGCAGACGTTACGTAATACTCCAAAAAAATGTGCGCCGCCCCCTCAATACTGTATTTTTTTTGCAACCAAGGATCCTTTTGTAAACAAACCCAATCTATTGTGTATCAATCACTGTATGCGCGCTCACGTTCTTACCCGGGAGAAGTAGCTAATCCCTATCATGATAAACTTTCATCACGTTTAACATCTGCATATTTAATCAAAACGTTATGCCTCTGTATACAAATTTATCGCATTTAAGCAATTATTGTCTGAAGATTGAGATGTCTACTTGTTCAATGCACAAGCTGATTTTTTATATGATACATTAAGTTAACAAAAACGTAAGCCTACATTGACAACGTATCCCATTAGGCCAATAACTGCGTTATTAACTATAAAGGTAACTTTATTTTTGAAATATTTGAAATCTGTGATTTCAAATATTTGAAGAAGCAACACATTAAATATAAGCTATATATAAATCCATATTAATAGAAGGAAGTAATTTAGCATATTTATTTTCTAATAGATACAAGCCATTGTACAAGATTCATCTGAGTACAGAACTACACTCCAAGAACAATAGCGACAGATGTATATGACATGACATTGTATAACGTAACGGCATCACAGATCAATTTTTTAGCTTTAAGCCCAGCATAGCAGCCTGTTGCTTTCAAATACAAGCTGCTCTTGCATTTGATCGTTCTGGTCGTTTAACCACTGGTATGTTTGATTGTATTAGGTAGATTTATCGTAAATATCAGGTGCAGACGATCATTCTAGAATTACGATTAATCAATATAATCTTTCATTGAAGATGCCCTTCTAGTGTGTGTCTGTGTGTCTGTCGGATGTGGTATACCGTATACGTTGATTGAGACGTCCTGATAGCATCGTTAAATGATGAAACGGTTGTTAAACCGTTATTTGATTTGATTTTTTTATTTGTCCTTTGTAAAATTAAACTGACACTTGTAGCATTTCATCGCCTATTCTGTTGCCGTTTGACACTTTAACCAGTACTCATGTTTAAAATAAACGTTTGTAGAACAATCGAGTGCAAATCAAGATCAAGCCAGCACTGCACAGCGCAGAAACTATAGAATAAATGAAACTCTTGAGAAGTGCTATACTATCCATACTATCAATCTCCACGGAGTTGTATATAAAAGCTGCAAAGCTAAGTTTAACGTATGTTTCCATGTCGAAGGATACTGTCAGAATCGTACCCGGCTGGGACCAGAACCCGCGACATCCTGCTTATCGAGCAAGCGTGTTACCGACTACGTTATCCGATCAGGACCTGTATAAACATGTTTTGTAACATGCGTAACATATAAATAAGTTTTGTGGACCGTGACTCAAAATGCTAAGTTAAAATTTAACTGATATTGAATCTTATTTTCACTGATTTAGATATGCTGAAAACTACAGTATATTTTAAAATTAGCCGATAAAAAAATATTTTGGTCCATTACTAGTATAGAGAACTAAACAAAATAGCTACTTCATCCCATTATAGCTTAGTCCCGACATCGCCTTCGGGTGAAGAACCAAACGTTAAATCCTCATTGTATTGTATTAGAACTCAGCCTATCATAGGAGTAAACAATATGTCTAAAGATGGCGGGGATTATAGAGGAAGTCACAAAATAGCCGACTGAAACAGTGACCACTTAATGTAAACACAATACGGATAACATTACGTAATCCGACTCCGACAGTTTCAATTATGGCTTTTTTAGTTTAACCACTGCAGGGCCTCGTAATGTAAGAAATGTTAGCAATCAGCTATCTTGCTCATTAACTCAAATTTAAAAGTGACCGAAACCTGTCAAGTCGTGTTGTTAACAAAATCAAGGCAACTAATTTATCAAAGCAGAGCAACATCACAGTGTATACAGTGTATTTTAACCGTGTTGGTTCCGGGAATTTGAGAATTTAGACGAACTGAAAACTGCATGTGTCGTAAGAGCCGATTAGCGAAGATGCCGCAGTGAAGGGCAGAGTGGTCTGCTACCCAAATTGGACAGCCTAGTCGGTAGAACACCGGCGGTGTAAATAAGAGTCTGGGGGTTTGAAATCAAGTCGGCCATCAGTAAGATGGCCGATTTGAATAAAAAATTAAACCTCGGGAAGTAAAAAATTAACAATTATCATTATCTCTCATCCCACAGTTAATTAACTTTTGCTTGCCAGTTTACCGAAATTCAAGGCCCCTGATATTACCATACTGTCGTCATATTTTCATATTATATGTAACTGTACAACGCAACATTGATGGCCAATGTCATAATAATCGTTTCCTTTCATATCAGATTGCCCAATTTCATTGCAAATAATATTTTCATTTCATCTTTATAGCGGATTCTGGAATATTATCAGCTTGACTTTTATATTCGATCTATATCAAATTGATCAAGGTTAATAGTAAAACACACAGACCAATCATCCACACTCAAATTATTCGGAATAGGCTATCATCAGAGTTCAAAACTTCAATGAAGCTGATGTCAAATAAATATGGCTGACAATGTTAATTTAAATCAATTATTTGCTATTTTCTTGAATATCATGTTTAGATTTATCACTTGTTAGAAACAGATTTATCATTTATTATCTATAATTTGTAGAGCCATCCTAGATAGCTTGTGATAAAATTATAGCATTCATATAAGTATAGAGGTCTGCATAATTCACTGTAGTTGTAGACAACCGCTATAGTACTATTATTTCTAAATAAATCTTTGCGAATGTTGTAGATTAATATGCCAACATAATTACTCAGACCAAGTATCCACAACAATGAAAAGTCACCATGTGCTATTTGAGTTAACATCTACTATGCATTTCAACTCAACGCTTTTTGAAAAAAAATTCGATTCTTTACATAAATATAGCTAGGCCTACCGGTCACTGCAATATTTTACTTATCAAACAGAAGTAAAATTATAACTTTAACATAGGTCAAGCAAATCTAACGATAAATGTTTATATAATAAGATTAGATAAATAACTATAGATAATATAATGATAAGATAAATCTTGTACTACAGTATCATAACATATTAAAACTCAATCTATTGTGTTAACTTAACAGGATTCTTATCGATAAATAATATTATCATATGCTGAATGCACTTGATGTAATATAAACTCTTGTAGAAAATGGTATCTGTATAAAATTAATAGTTTAACAAGTTTGTGACCCAAGGCGACTACAACAATAAATCAAGTCTCGAGGTTTTATGCAGGTATAAAGGTTTGGAATCACCCGGTGACCCCTGTCCATTCATCAGCGTGATATGCTACATGTGCAGCTAGAATACAAGATTCACATAAATCTGTAGTTGAAAATTATAATAATCTGAAGAGCAAAAGATTTCTGCAGTAGGCGTAGTACTTTATGATTTAATTTCTTGCAAGAATGTAGAGAAAAGGCGATGATTGTAAATCTATGCAACTACTAAACATTAAACATAATTAAGTGATCGTAATGCCTTCACTGCATGTTCGAGTAAGCGCGCTCTAGCAGACACCAATGCAATACAATATGGTTTAACGTCTATTTCATCATCTGATGACGATATCAGGGACGTCTCCAATAGCACAATTATGGCTATGGGTGGCACTGCTTCAGTATCTGAGTCAGTTACCTCTAATAGGCGCAGTTACCGATAGGTATATTATCAAATGCCTCGAAATTTACAATATAGATTTAAACTAACGGAGCTTGATTTCATTTCTTATACCAATTAGATTGATCATCTCTAATGTAATCTGGCTGCTTTGTAAGATTACAGAAGTTCTATTGTCTCTAATAATGATCCTAACGGTTTTTTGAAAGTCAGAGATGACATAACAGTAAATTAATAGACTACACATCAATTAAATTAATACCACGAGTTAATAAATTACTAGATACAAGTCTATCAATCAATCAATCAATCAATTAATCAATCAATCAATCAATTGTTTATCATCAGACATCAAAACAGTCCGTAAAATATTGTTACAATATCTATAGCTACACCAAACTTTGCATTCATGTATAATATGTATATCACAAATACAAAGTTAAACAAAGATTCGCACATCGAATTAGGCCCCTATAAAGCAACGATCACTAATCCCATTGGAAATATTTTGGCCATTCGAGCGGTACGTCGTCCAAGCCGATCAATCACATTGATGCCATTCATTACCCACCGATCAATAACCGCAGTGAATGCATGAACGAACAGCCTCGGCTTAAAGTAACAAATGTGGTCGTACGCTCAAAGTGACAGAACAGGGAATTAGATTCTTGCTAAGCCTTATTTGATTTGGTAGAAATTAGAAATAGGATCTCGGTCACGCGCCACTGACACTTCAAAATCCCTGACAACAGCGAGCGAACAGTGCTATAGGAAATTAGTTTAGAAAAGAGTAGATCCGGTGAGAGAAGGCATATTGCTACCTGAATGAGGCTCTCAACAAGATGATTCGACGTTTCTGTTTCTCAGTTTTATTACATTTACATGCGCATCTATTGTAATACATACTATGCAATGAAAATTGAGATTTTCTTCTAACTAATATACTAATATGCATTCAAATATGTTAAAAGGTGAAGGGCAAGGCCTAAATACAGCAAAAATGATATATATATATGCTTTAGACTATTGACTGCCTATGCCGGATTATATTTGTAACGTATTAAATTTGCGTATAACAGTAATTACTGGATCTCATACTTGAGCTTCGCTATAACAACGGTAATTCGAAGTGAAAATGAATTGATTTAGTAATTTATCTATCAGCCAAATCAATACCGTCTGTGAATAATTTTTAGTTTCATGCTCGCTGCATGTATCGGCTGACTCACAATTAGGCCTATGTTGCACAATATTGCACAAATCGAGATAGCTGAATATCTCTAGAATTAGGTCTGTTTGTTATTCTATAACTCTTTTCACCGACTTCAGTAAATCTATATTTTTTAATTAATTTTGATTAAATTGACTGCATTATCTGTATATCGCAACATACTGCACATGCCTGAAAATAATCAATTAAGCTTTACATAGTAGACTACTTAAACCTGCTTTCCTAGACGTATCGGTTACAGCTCGTCACTCTACCTTTAATATATACGAAAACATATCAAATCTGATTCATTCTGTAACTTAAAGTTTTGTATTCAAGAAATTAAACAATACACTAATAGTAGGCATTGCTTTTTTCTTGTTGCTAACACAGCCGGATGAAAAAAAACGCCTACAAGCCTATTGCAAAGAGGCTCTTGAAATTAAGTAAAAAAACCAGATTGATTCTACAGCTTAAGTCAAGGCCACAAGTCTTGTGGTATATACTGCATGCACATACCACAATTGATCTACTAAACACACCCGCCTTGGTTTGTCTGTTTTAGTCGACTTATCTTATAAACGTTAATCCCATCAAACATGCAAGGTGCATTCCCGCCAACTATATATATGCAAAACGGACCTGTCTACCGGTCTACTTTCATGTTCAGAGAATAATGCATATGCCTATTGGTCAAAAAGTCAATTCTATTACCTACAGTACATGTAAAACTTTTCAGACCTACCATCTAAGTATCCAAGGATGATACTTGCATATTATAGAATTTAAATTTGATTTAATTTTAATTAGACCAACAACATTAAGACAGGAAGCATCAGTTTAGGACATAAAATTAAGGTATGATATTGCTCACTCATATAATCATAATACGAGTATATAAAATTTGAATAATATTTCTGTGGTTGAATTATTCCAGATTATGATTAGCCTACATTAACAGAATTGCAACGATGTTATATGTATACAATGGAAATGAAGCACAACAGATGATTAGATGTTGAAGCTATGATCGCATATAACCTTGAGAGAACATGCTCTATAAAAAAAACAAAGGACGGCAAAGCATGTTCACCCCTGCTATTATTTCATTACAAAACCTGTAATAATTTGATTATGAAAATCTATCACGTAATCGTCGAAATGTAAGCTTTCGGCTTGCCGCAGGAATACAGATTGATTGATTGGTAAATACAGCTCGAGTGTGAATTAAGACACTTAAGTGAACCGATATGCGCATGCAGGCCCATGGCAGGGCCGAAGCTTATATAGCCTATTGGCACACCAATAACATACAATGCAGTAATTAATTATAGTGTATATATTTGTGAACTTATTATTCGTCTAGACTATCAGTCAATTAGGTTAATTATAAGAGCATGTACGAGATAGAGAGCGACTAGAAACAAGAGTAGCCTACTATAGGATAAAAGCAAGCTAAATAAATTATAATCTTTCACTTGGTTGAAGTCGCATCACCAGAGCAGAATATGCATTGCTGCGCTACAAAGTTGTTAGCATTAATTATAAATGGAATATTTATTTTATTCGATGTCCGATAATATAGATTTAATTACATTAATAAAAATCAATGGTAGGAATAATATTATTGGCATTGGCCTAATTAGGCCTATATAGTAAGCCTACGCATATGGCATTGCACCCGGCTATATTTTACACGATACAATTTTAATATTTATAACATATAATTATAGCCCAGATAATAATTACAAAAAATTGACCGTAGGGTGCAATCAGTGAATCAATAGCTCCACACCCGAAGGCGATATTAGAGACGTCCCAATCGTAATGTGCAACGACAGAAGTTCAAACCACCAGGACACCTGCATATGCATAGATGGAAGAGAATTCCGTTATCCAAGTCAGCTAATATATTAGACAGGGATTTATAATCTAGAACATAATTATACTATTAGAATCTGATTTCTGTAGTCCTAAGCCCAATATGCCCCGTTAGTATGCCCCGTCAATGTCATTCTAAATTTCCCATTATAAGCCCTATCCTACAACAAAAATAATGCTTTCAAACAATTCTAGCACCCAAGTTTTCTGTGGTACAAATTTGCACAACTCCCATAAACGAAAACATTAAATTAAAAAAAGAATATAGTGAGAATATGAACATTATCGGTCTGTCATTTAAATAGAAGGAAGAAACTCTATAGTAAGCCTAATTGAAGGTTGAATACATAATTCCTATTTATACAATTCCTACAGTATAATGGTAGCAATTTTATTGTGTAATTAAAATTAACGCTATTGTCATACATTCGAGCGTCGACACAGGAGTTGATCCCGAACTAAGTGTTGAATAGCGTAGGTGATAAATGTTCTTAATCTGACGGTGGCGTCGCCACTCTTCACGGATGCGAAGAATCGTATGACAGATCTTTGAAAAAATTCGCTGTCTTCTGCAATACTCACCCATCAAGTACTTATTGCTGCCAACAAAAATCGATCCCCAAAGAGATGGGGACTTGATTGGCCCGTTGCACATCCGAGATTTACTCTCTAGTTTGAGTCGTTCGGGAAAATTCGCGGCGGGAATCGAAACAGGATACTCTGCTAAAAAGTCGACCTAAGTCGTCAACTTGCCGACGTTCATGTAATTGGTTTATATGAAATATAAAGTTATAATCATAACAAGACCCACCTGTGTATTGTAGCCTAATTACTGATTTATTGCTCTAAACATAAAGTCTGATACCTATTGTAAGATAGTAGAGATTGTAACACTTCTATAAGATCCTAGGTACACTTGTATTTAGCTATATTGACCTGCACTATAGCCGCGCTGACAGCCGACTGACAATGTCTGCAATACATGCAGTGTTCTAGCCAAGGTCAGAGCATAGTGTGAGTAATAAAGGCTTAAACATTACAGAACCAATAGTAACCGTGGATACTTGTGTATAACCTGTGGTTTGTCAGTAAATGCATACATGTGTATAACCTGTGGTTTGTCAGTAAATCCATGCTCGGGTATAACCTGTGGTTAATTGTCAGTACTAGAGTAGGTTCATTTGTAATTTCGTGTCATTTTTTGGTAAAAGCAAAAAATCGATTAATGTTGTAAAAATGTTAAATGTCGGAAATATCATAAGAATATAATATATGTAAATGCATGCATGTGTATAACCTGTTCTTGGTCGAGTTGTGGAATTTCTTGAGTCTAAATGTTTAAGTTCTTGGATTTTATAATATCAGTTTCTTTGTAATTGCAATTTTGCATTTCTGCTATGCACATTTATTAAATGTAATCCAGCCAGTTATGAATGGATACTATTAAACGTAGGCCTACTGCGGCGGCGTACGAACAACTATACAGAATCATGTATTAGCTAAATGCACAGCGTTTTAGATTTATTTAGACTTATTCCGTTCATTCGCAACATAAATCATTTCAACATGCCGAATGTCTCGTTTGATTGTTCGGAAATGTGAAAATGTAACAGACAGAAGAGGAATATACAGGCCATTTATCCTGTGTATCGACAATTACACAGTTAA
>JAQFZF010002052.1:0-12969 GCA_034695365.1 Enchytraeus norvegicus
AAATTATGTGACTCTGAATAATTTTAGACTCACTGTGGTCTGAAATTATTAGTAATTATTATTTATTTTGTGTAATGTTATAATTTCATATTTTATCTTATCGTACTATAAATCTTTTATCATGAATTATTTTTAGGTCTGATTTAGAAGTCTTTGTTATATGGGTGCAACGTTAACAGTCGTGGGCATCCCGCAATGCACAAAAAACATCCCATCGAGCTGAGACCAAAATTGGAACAAAACGAGCACACCCATTTAATCTATTGATCTATTCATCTATTAGTCATTTATCTTTATTATGTTCCATGTCACAGATCAATGCTGTAACTGTCAATGCTGTAATAAGCTGTAATAAGTCAATGCTGTAATAAACTTAACCCAATCTTTGTGACGGTAATGCTTGATTGTGTTGAGCCGTCTTGAAGAGAAGCCCTTCGGGCTTCTGAACTTTGACGTTAAACACACTCAAACCATGCCTATGTTCCATGTCATTTACTGCGTCTTGCAACTGTAGAGTAATAATTAGAGATAGATAAATAAACCCCTATGATGACTGGGCGAAAAATAAGTTACTTGTGACCATTGTTATTTTGCTTCCGGTTTGCATATTGTTTAGAATTTATACATAGTTACTATATGTAAAGATACCAACATCCGGTGTGATGTTTGTTGCTGTGGAAGCAGCTGATCGTTCTTGTTCTTGATTCTTGTGGTCCTATTTATAATCCTATGCTTGCAACTATCAAATTCTCTCACTCGGTGGTCTGTAATAGACTGCAGGGCGTTTTGTGGAGTAAAGCTGTAATAATCTCACACCAATCTTTGTGATGGTAGTGCTCGATTATGTGGAGCCGTCTTGAAGAGAAACCCTTCGTGCTTCTGAATCTAGACGTTAAACACACTCAAACCTACTGGGTCTTGCTTGGTTGTTTATTACAAAATTTTTATTCGCAGATAAAATGTAATTGTTGCATGAGATTTTCATGCTGACTAGGCGCTGTTCGCTAGCATTTGTTACTCATATTAGATTTGTTTGAATTTCTTCAGTACTACACGGATGCTAACGAGGCAGAGTCCTGGATGAGGGAAAAGATGCCGCTAGTTCTCACTGACGATATAGGAAAAGATCAGCCTTCTGCTAAGGTACTTAAAAACATGCATTTTACATGCATTTTATAAATAATCTTGAATTTATCATCATATGATGTACTACTTGTTTAAAATTATCGCTGTTCTGTTCTTGCATAATTACCGCATATTTTGTATTCCAAATAAAAAATTGCTAATACCTAAATTTACAGATTTTTCGTTAAAGAAATCTGAGCATATTGGGCCTGCCTGTTAATAATTGTATACTTTTTTGTGGACCTGTGCATTGTTTAAGACGTTCCATGGATCTTCCTGCGGAGACGGCGTTTGTAAACCATTTTACTTGTTTGATCAAAATAGAAATGTCTGTTAGTATTTTTTACTATCCTAAGTAAAACATCCTTATTTATATAGATTTAACAATTCTTTTTATACTAACTTGATTCATTTTATGAAGTTGCTTGAGGCTACTGTTTTGCACTATGCGAACTTTTCGTATGATTTATTGATTAATTGTATCAAAGAATAATCATTCTTGTTGATTTTCTTGAACAGAACCTGCTGCAGCGTCACAATCACCTGAACGAAGAAATCAACGCCTTTGGTCAGGACATCGAGAGACTTGATCAGCTGTCAGCTCTCATGACTAAAGCTTCAAACACTCTCAACGTATGTGTCGTCTGTGCGTAATTGAACTTTGGGTAAAGTTTCCAGTAGACAAAAGGAGATTAGATTAATTTGTAATTTCTTTTAAGTTCATACATAAAAAAAATGAGAAAGAGATAAAAATGGTGTTTAAATCTATTTAAGCTTATATCTACGATGCTTTACATGTTTAGGGTGTAGTTCGTGTATATTATTCAAATGTCTTGTGATTTTTCAGACCAATTTTTTGTAGTTAAATTTAGAGAAAATTTCACACTTCGCTGTGTGAGGTTTGTACCTCCGAGCTGATTGAATGATTAATTGATTGATGAGACTGCTGCAGACTGATTGATTGACTGATTGATTGATTAACTGACTGACTGATTAATCAATTAATTCATGACACAGCTAAACGCTGAGAAGGCGTCCCGGTTAGCTGTTCCACGCGCTGCTGAACCTGAAGACGACGACGAGGCGGAACAAGAGTTTGTAGACGTTCCCTACGAGTACGAAGTGGATGAGGTGCAGGAGAAGGAGGTGACTAAGGAAGAGGTCGTGGAGAAAAGTATTCCACAGGTCAAATCCTTGTATCCATACAAGGGCAACGGGATGGAAATGGACAAAGGCGAGGTGGGTTTTAATTAATAATGATAAAGGTTTAACGTGCGTTCAAGGGCGGCTATTATTATGATTATTATTGTTATAGTTATTTTATTATGATTCAGCTCTATTGTGGGTAGTGTTGAAACTATTATTTTTCGATATCTGATTAGAGTTTGAATTGCATTTATTTACTTTTTTTTCTTTAAATTCGTCTATTGCCATACGTGAGCAATACCATGAAAATATATTATGTACAATGTACAATTGTACAATGTACATAATATGACAAGTGTTATTTATCAATTGTGAAAATAAATATACGTCAAATATGATCATTATTTACAAGAGAATTCATTATACTGGTTTTAGTTTGAAACATTGCATAACACTTTTACTTTTACAACTTTCCTCATTGCATGTTGAGAATATATTTATATTAATTGTGCAAAAATTTCTGTTCACATTAATTTTCAAATATAATGAATATATATAAATATAATTAAAGTTTCTGATATCGATTGGAGACTATTAAATGGACTTTACAATTACTCGTATATTGATTGATTGACTGATTGATTGATCGCAGGTGCTTCTGCTGCTACAAAAGACGAACAACGATTGGTGGAGCGCCAGGCGTGCCAATGGTACCGAAGGCTATGTGCCAGCTAACTACGTGAAAGAGATCGAACCCAAGATCATCAAGAAGGTTGTCAATAAGCCCGTCAAAGTGCCCGTCACGGTCAAAGTAAAGAAGACTGGTGTGCGTAAAGAGCTGGCTGCAAAGAAGAAGAGGGGAACATCTCTCAGAAGAACCCCTTCTGGTAAGTGTTCTGTTTGAATATAATACAATCATACATGTAGGCCGATACACAGACTTTTCTAACTACAGTATGGGTTTAACTCTTTTTCATCAACAGAGAAGAACACCTTCTTAGGTTTATTATGCAAAAGATCGGTCTTCTTCAATGCTCATGGTATATAGTAAATATTAATTAAGACTGATGGGAATGAGATCAGTATAATTATGGTAGTATTGATTTTTCTCTATTCGTATGTTTTCACACATGACTGAACACACATGCTAGTTTCCTTTTTAAGCTTGCAGTTTTTGTGTTTTATTATTTTTTTACCACTCATAATAAATTGTGTCTGATAGCGTGCAATGCAGCCAACATAGGTACATGATAAACTTTCCGGACTTATAAGCCTTCTCTACAGCCTGGGGTTATTAATTTGTTGACTGACCTGGGATTCATACCCGTATTAGTTGCTTCAGAGGCGATTAATCTACCGATATCTATGCCCACGCCCTTACCAATATGTTGTTGTAGGTTGATTTACCAGTATTTTGATTTTTCCAATATGTGTTTGTTTATACAGCGAGATCGCAGGCCAATCTACATTTTGACAAGGTGAACGTAGAACAGAGGCAGGCCACTATCAACAACACCTACAAGAAGCTCTGTGATCTTAGCATGGTTCGTGTATTTAGTATTTGATTTTGAGCTACTAACATTCTGTCTGTTTAATTATTGGGAGCATATTCAGATTGTCGTTAATTTGATCAGAAAGTCAGAATATCTCGTGTAAGATCATGCGCTGTATGGTAAGCGTACGGTAAAACATATTTTGATGCTCTGCTAAATCTTTGAATTGATTGATTATATTTATAATTACATAATTGAATGATATAATTAAATGCTTAAATAATTAAATATAATTAAATTAAGGGCTTTACAATTCTTTGTTGAATAAGTACCTGGCCTAATATGATTTAGGATCTAATCGTAATCTAACTGTAATTTAACGTAACTTTGTCTAAATAAGTTAACCATTTGTGAATTATGAATGAAAGGTCGATCGGGAAGATTACAAACATAGCCGAACAATAACAGCAATAATAATTTAGCTTTCTTATATTTACAAGAATCTTATGGTTTGCATACCAAATGAAACAAGTTAGTGTAAGTTAAATTTAAGTTAACTGTATTTATAAGTTTAATTCCAGTAACCTTATTTTCTTTTGTAAACGTGGAACTTTTGTTTATGTATTACAGCAAAGAAGGAAGAATCTGGAAGACGCGATAGTCTTCTTCAAGTTCTCTAGGGATTGTGATAACTTAGAATCGTGGATGAAAGAAAAGGTACGTCTAGATTTACCTTCTAATACTTATAATTATGCCAAGCAATGGACATTTTTATCAGTAATCAGTCGTTACTTAATTTAGCATTTTGCTAGGTTATGACATAATGTCTTTTACAAAATGACCTGCAAGCTGTTTCACCTAAACCAGACTCATAGATGCTAAAACGGACAGAATTATAGCGCCAATATTTAGCAAAATATTGATGAAATTGTTTGCAGCTATTTTACACAGTTTTTTGTAATGACATATGAACAGGTGCTATTATTCAGTTGTTCAGTTATTGTTCAGTTGTCCTGATATATAATGTATTATTTACATAATACTTGATGATTCTTGCAGGATCAGCTACTGAATGCAAGGGAAAGCCTGTCTGAAAATATGGAGGCAATTAAAAGGAAGTTTGAGGTTAGTTGATGACTATGATATAGTATTTTATACGTAGGTTTATAAAAAAATGAAGTTAATGCAAGACTTCTTTTTGTATTATAGCGACTTTCAATGTACAATATATTAATTATTACTATGACTGTGCTAATCATACAGATTCTATGCAGTGCACTGTCAAACGGCAGGTCCAAGGCACTAATTCATACACAATCTGTATTATCGCTTATAATTGAGCACACCATTGATCAACTAAACGGCAAGAGCCAGTAGCTACATCGGTTAGGTTTCCGAATTGGGATCAGTATGTGCGGTGTTCGAATCCGAGGCTCGCCCGTCACTGATATCTCTGTCAAGAGATGAAACTGACGTTAACTTCGGCTTTAGCCTTTAAACAAGTCGAGCCCTTCACAAATGCTTTGCCATTACCACACACCCTTTTTATGAGATTATTTGATAAATTTATCTTAATAAATATTATCATTATAAATGTGCAAGTTTGCTGCAATAATATATATCAGGATGATATGAATTAGAGTTTCCCGTGTTGGATCCGGGATACTTGAGAATAGACCAAGTTCTGAAAACTGCACATGTTTCGTAAAAGCCGACTAACACAGATATTTATCATACTGAGGAAGGCTATGGGAAACCACCTCGGAAGTCAGAATATATATTCCCAAGAGAAAAGGTTAAATTTTGGGCGTGGTAATGGCATGCTCTTTATGATGGGATAAACTTGATGATCGATGGGGTACTCAGAAGTGAGCACGATAGCAGACTGTGTTTTAGAATATGTACCTTGGACCTGCCATTTGGCAGTGCACTATAGATAGAGATAGATAAATTATTAGAGAAATGATTGTTGTGCTAATCGCAGACATTCATAACTGACATGGCGGCTCACAGTAACGAGCTGGATGAGGTCAACCATCAGGCAGAAGATCTGATCAAGGCTAAACACAGCAAATCAGCTCTAGTAAAGAAGAGGCAGGACGATATCAATGACAGGTTGGTGCATGTTATAGAATGAATAAATTTTCAACAGAGAATTCCTAGTTAAAAAGAATCAATATGGATGTCATATCCGGTTTTAGATCATACTCATCCTTTTTCATAATTCAATTAATCTAACAACATTATATGAGTTCAAAGTTTGAAGAGCATCAATTTGTTATATGTATGGCATGGCGTCGCAATGTGGTTTAAAGTATATTATTGAAACGAGCATCCTAATTTTCTTACTGACTTTTTACAAAGGTGACGGTGAGACCATTTTGGATCAAATTTTTTATGGATTGTCCATAAATTTACCGATAGTTGGCCGCCATGATTCCTACTACCTTTATTTATTAATGATTTGTTAATTAAAACGTATTATTATTATTGTTACACAGGTGGAGCAGATTACAGAAGTTGAAGATGCAGAAAGAGAAAACTTTGGCTGGAGCTTCTGGGTAATACTTAAATATGTTTTTTTAATTTTAAAAGTTTCGATTTTTAATAGGCCGAAGCCTTACTGTGACAATTTAATGTAGTTCAATTTATTTGTAAATTTCTTTATTCTTATTTTATTATTACACTCAACAAATTTCACGCAACAAGTTTTGATTTTTGAGTAGGTCAAAGCCTTATGGTGACAATTTAATGTAGTTCAATAGGCACATAAAAGATCAAAGCAATACAACATTAAAATGTAAAAAACCTAGTGAGTTAGTATATCTGTATTTCTACAAGTACAAACATGTATTGCAATACTAATATTAGTCAATAAAATTGTTCTTAACTATGTCAGCAGGTATTGTGTAACGGTCTAACATAAATTGTTATAACTAATTTTATTGTTTTAATTGTAACTTTTTGATCCCTGGGTTTAAAGAGCCCGGATATATATATATAGGGATTCTGTTAGACTCGTGGTGGTTTCCATTGTCCATTTAGAGCTTCTGTGGCATCTTACTTAAAGCGGCACTTATTGATTGATTGATTTATTGATTGATTGATTGACTGATAGTCTGGCTTGAGAAATTAGGTTAAAGTACTGTGTAAGCAGACTTCATTAACGATAACTGAACCTTGCAGAGCAATTAAGAGTGTCTGCCACAGAAAGGCATTCCCAGTTTTTTAATACAACGTTGCTGCAGATATAATTATTTCAATTATTTTATTATTGTTATTATAATTACCGTCATGTTTTTTACAGTATAGAGGTATTCCAGAAGTTATGTGACGAGCTCAAGGGCTGGATCGGAGAGAAGATTAACGGAATCAATCTTGACGACGTGGGCAAAGATCTAAAGTCTGTCAACGCTCTCCAGCGTAAGCATCAGAACTTGGAACAAGAACTGAAACCCCTGCAGGATAAACTGAATAAGATGAACCTCATTGCTAACGAGTAGGTCTTTTCTAATAATTGATACTTTTTATAATAATTTCTAGTACTGCTTAGGAATTTTTTATGTTTTATTGTTCTAAGAAGTCTTTTATGTAGTCATATTTATTCAAAACATGTGAATTAAGACTTTGATTTTTTGATTTTAATAAAGATTTTGAGTCCAAGTGTTGGTGTTTTATGCTTGCATTACTGTGTTGTGTCTGGGAATCGTGAGAATAATCCGTCCGGAAACTGCACGTGTTTCGAAAAAGCCGAGTGATGCTGTTACTGAGGAAGGATACGGGAAGCCACCTCAGATGCTATATTTTCTCAAGTAGAAGGCTACCTTTTAGGTGTGGTAATGGGCCAAGGCACATCTGTTATGATGGGATCATGCTATTGATCGATGGGGTGCTCATATGTGAGAGTTAGAGAAGACTGTGAATTGGAAAATGTACATACGATTATCTATTTTGAAGTACACTAGAGAGAGACAGACAGACAGACAGACAAAGAGAGAGAGAGAGAGAGAGAGAGAGAGAGAGAGAGAGAGAGAGAGAGAGATACTTAGACTACAGTATAATTTAAGTATAATCAATTTACCATCAGATGATGAATCACATTTAAAAATTTCATAAATGAATTTTTAGGAACACTGTTGCTATTACTAATTTTAGCAATAGTATTAGTGTTCCTAAAATTGCAGAAATATATGCATTGATTATAATTATTAAATTTTAGGAACGCTATTGCTGTTACTAATTACTGTGTATCCTGATAATTATTATTAAATCAATTTGACTAAACTGATTGATTGTGTGCAGTGTGCGTCGTAGCTACCCGGATGAGGCCGGTCATGTGAATCAGAGAGAGAAGGAAATCATGGACATGTGGAAAGCACTTCAGGTATACAATGATGTCAAGAGCCAGTCCCGTGTTGGTTCCGGGAAACTTGAGAATAGACTAACTGAAAACTGCACTTGTTTCGTAAAAACCGACTAACGCAAATATTTTCATACTGCTTAAGTCAACTGGAAACCACCTCGGAATCAGATTTATATTCACAAGAAAAAGTTACATTTCGGGTGTGGTAAAGGCATCTATAGTCATTTTGATAGGATCTACTTGATGATCGATGGAGTGCTCACTAGTGAGCGTGATAGCAGACTGTGTTTCAGAATATGTACCTTGGACCTGCCATTTGGAAGTGCACTAGAGATAGATAGATAGTCATTATAGGCAAGAACCTGTTGTGTATCAGTTAAGCGACTGGTTGTGGATCAATCTGTGATTCGAATCCCTCATTCTCCCTATCACTGATGTAGCCCTCGTGCCACGACGCTGACATTACATTCGGCTTTAGCCTATAAATAATAATTTGATTAACTGTTAGTTTGCAGCTGGTTAATTGGTTAACTGGACTATTTAGATTGATTATTTAACTTTTATCATTAGGTGTAATGATTAGTTAACTGTTTAACATTATTTAAACATTTCTTCATTTTAACAATTTGTAGTTCGTTGTCATTTCGATTAATCAGCTCTGACAGTTTTTGGTTCATATATATGTCTATATATACTTGTGTAGCTGTTTCCTTTAAAATATACCTGCAGTATTTAATAGGCATGTTTAGTGAATAAACTTACCATCCATGTTAAACTGGAAACTATAATATGGCGGTATTGAAAGTTTTTGCTAGATCACTACATTCGGAAAAATATATTGAAAATTGACGAATCCTATCGTTTTCAGCTTCTATAATATATTTAAATTTAGCGTCGTTTTTCTCTCCTGTTGTTGCCCACCCGAAGATCAGCCGTGGTGCTGACCCCCTCTATCTTCTCTATCTTCGTCCTTGGGAGCGCTCCTCCAGGGCTCGCCGCCAGGTATCCAGCAGCTCCGCCGTCTCGCAGGGTTTGTTCCATAAGTCTATTGGAGTAAGTGTTGTCTGTATTTGTATGCATTGAAAGAGGTGTATTGTGTCATGTGTTTGGTCAGAGCAAAGGGGGCAGAGTGGTGATGGGTTTTCAGAGGGGTTAATTTTGTGTAAGTAGGATAGAAGAAAGGGTGATTTGTTAGTTCTTAATTGTGATAAAAGACGTCTATGATATTTGGTTAGTGTTTCTTCTGAGTGGTGGATTTCTGGAGCTTGCATTTTTAGTATTTTATTTTCTGGTATTGTGGATTTGTGATTGGTCACTGCAAGGCTATGGTTTAATATTTTTATCGATTTCAGTGTCATTAAGGTTGTTAGATTTTGGTGGATTGATGATAATTTTATTTGAGAGAAATAGGGTCATTGTCCTCTCCTAAACATGTATATTACTGTACTTGTTGTAGGACAAAGCAAACAAGCACAAGAAGCTGTTGGATGATGCTGAGGAGTTGTACAGGTTCAACGAGGGAGCCAAGGACTTGGTACCGCTTATATTTTATAGACGCATAGCAACTGTTTTACTTGATGCAATAATTATTAAGCATTGGTAAGAATATTAACATTCATTTTGTTATTACAACTTTTAGTTTAGATTGGTTATTGATTGATTAAAAACTATGTTAAATAAAAGAAAAACAAACAACGTTGTAAATGTGTGATGTGCATATGCCATTTGTATAATTGTAAACCAACAAAATAAATATGTAATTTCGTTGATTAATTAATTGGGATTATTGATTGATTGGTTGATTGATTGATTGATTGCAGGAGAACTACATGAATGATATGAAGTTGAAGCTGAAGGGCAAGGAGCTGCCACATGATGTGACTGAGGCAGAGGCTCTACTGAAGCAGCATGGAGAATTGTACGATGATCTACAAGCTAACAGAGACAGGTGAGATCTTTTACGGTTATATTATTATTATGTAATTGTAATAATAATTACAATAGTTAATTATTATCACCGCTGAGGATTCATCTGAAGTATTTCTTAATTCTTACTTCTATTTTCCTCTCATTTGATGTTAAACGTTTTATTTAGTACATTCACTAATGTTATTTACTGGCCTGCTACTGCAAAAATCCGCCAGAATATAATTGAAGCGATTTATTCTCTACACTAGATGCAGTGGTGGTTGTAGGTCAGGACCGGATTGAGGGAGACTCAACTAAATTTTCACCTGCCGCCCTTCCCTTCCCCTCTTAGTCATTGATCATTATTGTTAAATGACGAGCTATTACCTTTAGAGTTGGCACTAGAACCCAAAATCGCCTCCCCCCATTTTTGTCGGGTGTAACAGCTTCTGCGTAAATGATTCAGTTTCTTAATGTCTCGTTATAATATTGAATTGTGCTCTAAGCCAATTGGGAAAGACCTAAATATGATGTATGTATTTGGTATATATTTACGACATTTTGTTTGCATTGTCAATCCAGGTTAGTTGTTTGTTTAATTTCAATATAATATTTTACACATGGTGTTACAGATTAGACAAGATGATAGCCCTAGCCGAGGCGATACTGGCCAAGGATCCCAATAACAAGGAGGTCAGAGACAGACTGAATCAGCTGCTTGCTGAGAGAGATCTGCTCGATCAACTCTGGAATAAGAAAAACAAAGAACTTCAGGCTGCTAAAGATCTTCAGGTACGATAGCAGAAACTGTATTTCTTAAATAGGTTCTTTAATTTAGATTGAAGTTTTACAAAATATATTAAATGGATCATATCATATCAATGGATTATATTGAATGGATAATGTGGAAATGAAAAGAGAAACTGACGATAGAGAGGTATGGAAACGTTATAGTAAGCCATGGACCTGCCACTTGGCAGTGCACTGATAGAGAGAGAGAGACAAAATATATTGTCTTATGAATATGGTACTCGGTAGTGTACTTGAAGACTAATCACTACCGGCACTAATCTCTTGAAGGTGCCAGACATTTGAACTGAAATAGGCAGACGCTCTTTCAGCTATGCTGTTCCAACACTATGGAATTCTTTGCCACAAGATTTGCGATCTTGTACATGCATTACTACCATCCAGGGCAAGCTCAAAACTCATCTCTTCCCACCCTAGATCTGCTCTAACAGACTTTCTTGCCTAGGGGAATAGACTTGCACTGTTTTGGATCTCGCTTTCTCTTTTGGCCTACAAGTGCATTTGCAGGAGTGTTCTGGTGGTTGAATGCTGTCTGCATTTGCACATCCTGCTTGGGACGTCCCTGACATCGCCTTCAGGTAAGGAACCAGACGTTAAATCATCATTGATTGATTGATATTATTCTTTTACAACTCTCTTGTAAATATGCCGCTACGGCATAAAATAGATTATACTCTCTTAAGCCATGTTAAATATCGTCTGTAATATTTGTCATCAATAAAATTTTATTATTTTACCATTACTGTGTGTAATTATGTGTAGGGTAAGCTGAAGCGCCTATATCAGTACATAGAGTTCAAAGACATCAAGACAGCCGCGGTGAAGGGTTTGAGTATAGAGGATACAGAGGCTGAAGCCACGGCTGAGATAGGTTGAGTGCCTCTGTTATGTTACTGTATTATAGCACAGGGGGTAGTATAATTGTACTTCAGATAGGAGGTCGCAGGTTTCTATCTTGCCATGTCTCCCACAACAACTTCTCTGACTGGGGAGCAAAAGAACATTTTAGCCCACTCCTATACTTGTCCAATACAATATAGGTTTAACGTTTGTATCATCACACTACCATACTACAGCGAATCAATAGAAAATGGTCCACTCAAACACATTTTGTAATTTGTTATTTGAATAAGTGCTGATGTAGAGATTGGGGACTTAGCACTATTTTGCCTGTGGTCTAGCCAAGATATAATTTTTGTACAATAACTCACAATAATTAAAATATATAGATAATACGTTTCAAGTTTCCCGTGTTGGATCCGGGAAACTTGAGAATAGACCAACTGAAAACTGCACGTGTTTCGTAAATGCCGACTAACGCAGATACTTCATATTGAGGAAGGCAACGGGAAACCACCTTGGAAGTCAAAGATATATACCAAAGAAATAGGTTACATATTAGGGTGGTAAAGGCATATGTAGCCTTTTTGATGGGATCAATTTGATGATCGATGGAGTGCACATCAGTGAGCGTGATAGAAGACTGTGTTTCAGAATATTGTCAGAGACTAGATTTGACCCTAGATAAATTTATGACTTACTCCAGTAAATAGTTAAGAACCAACAGTTTGATAAAATAAAACAAGTCAGTTTAATACATAAAAGAAAGAAGTGTCTTTGCACTAATATACACTATTATACGGTTCATAAATAAATGTTCGTAATGATAAAAGTATAATAATAATAATAGACCTTAAATGTTCTTGACCTAAAGTTCAATTACACTATTCTTAAAAGTCTTACAGAAGAATTCTATAAAGCGTCCTTCGAGTATATATTACAAATTCCTAAATGTCCTTTACTAAATTACTAACTTCCTATTCTACAATATTAAGTCATCCATACTCTGGTAATACAACAATACTATACCTTAACCTTTGGTATATATACTTATGTAGAAACACTTATACACTTATATATATTTATATATATATATACACACATATATATATATATATAATTTTATTAGTAAATGTAAAGAAAGATTCTAACTTACAATCAATTACTAAATCTTAGTCGCGTCATCAGTCCCACGTCTACTGGACGAAAACTAACCTCTAACCTAGGCTACAACTACTGGGACACGCAGACTATATTCCGACTGGTTACTGGTCTCTTAAAATG
>JAQFZF010002053.1:0-12969 GCA_034695365.1 Enchytraeus norvegicus
TACCATCTCACCTTATCTTAGGACATATTGGGCTGCCTTGATTTCCAAAGGCAGCCCAATATGTCCTAAGATACGGTGAGATGGTATCACTATCCATGGACTTATCGTCATGTAAAGTGCTCCTGGTTCTCAGTCAATTTGTGACTTGTCTGATCAACCAGGGATTTCTGCGAAGAAATTGACATTATGAGTAGCTGGATATTTTTTTTGATGAGGGCATCACTGTTACAGTGACACAATGAACTACAATGTGTTCCACTGAAAGTCGCTAATTTTGTTAAATTGAAGCTACATTAGAAATAAATTAATGAAGTGCAATAATTGGTCAACAGAAACTTTGGCATATTGAATGTTGGTTGGTAACAAATAACAAAACGTAGAAACTACTTTATAACATTGCCAGCCGTAGGCCTGGTCATAATAATTATAATCATAGCCAAATTATATAAATAGGATTAAATAAATATAAACACGCTGCTCTAACACCCTGTTTTACCATAAAAATACTAATATATATTGGTATTTCTATGCGTTTCACCAATGACACGTGTCGGGCTACTATCGTACATTTCTTACATTTGTTACGTCGTCGTTAAGATTATAATCATTAATCTTATTTATGATACATGTATCATCACATGACATTGATTTCGTTGTACCGTTGCACGCATATACAACTTTCTTTACATGTACATTTTTGCATATAGGCCTACACATGTATTTTTTGGAGGGGGAGCCAGATCCCCGGTGAGGGGCCGGGGGGAGGGGGGGGGGGGTGTCTGTAACGTCGCATTCTCAGCATACCCTGGGCCTAGTCCTCTATTGGCGCCGCCACTTTTGTTGCAGATCATGTAGGCTATAGATTTTAATAGACGTTAAATCTTTGTATATTCATTGTATAGAAGTATAATCGATGCATTGGTTGGTTGGTAACCGTTGGTAGCTATTAGTTTGAGAAAAAAGTCGATGTGTCATAACTAGATGATTAGAGACTACCAAAATATCAATCAATGACCAGCACACCCCCCTGTCTTGGTATTAATATTAGCCCAAGACGTGGAGCAATGTCTTTGCAGTAGTCATTGTAAAGAGCCAATATTTAATTTACTACATAACCTACATACATGTAGGCTATATTTGCGACCTATAGGCCTATACTTATAATGTCAACCAGATACTGAATAATATATACTACTCCCGTAATTGGATATCCACTCGATAGGTTCAGGCACAAAACTCATCCCGACAGTGAGAGTCGGCGGACTTTATTTGTGCTGATAATCGCGACATCGTTTTGTGTGCTTACAGTCCTACTGCTACTAGGTGTCCAATTGATGGTACCAAAGTATCATAACTAACTAGCGGCCTTGACCTTTCGAGAAATATTGATTCGAGAACCTTAGGTTTCATAGAGAGTATTCGCCAAAAATATAGTCCAAAGCTAGATCCTTAAAACCATTTTTAAGTCAACATATCTTTATTTTCTAATTAAAAATACCATGCATTTTTAAAATAAATTTCTTAATCGATCTCGCACTTAGAGCCACTTCGCGGAGATTTAGGTAAATATTAAGTCTAATAGGCTAATAAAATATCTAAATTTAATTAAAATTAAAAGTTATCGACTGATTTGCTGATTACAAGTACACAAATCAAATTTAATTTTCAATACAATCAATCAATCAAATGTTCACATTTATCACTTCAAATATGGATTAGGATTGGTCTCAACCTCTTAACCGTGTACCTGCGTCAATCACCATTTTAAAACCCTTGCAGTTGTCGTTGAGTTCAAATCTAAATTTATCCGAACAATATTATTTTAATATAAACAATATTGGATTGATTGCTAGTGACTGATAGATTGAGTTTGATGTGATTGTGGAAATCCATCTTTGCTGGCCAATATTTCTGATATTATTCTGTCCTGGTCCACGAATTCGAAGATGTTGGGTGCGTTGATTAGAATACCAACAGTACCACAGATAGTGATGGCCAGGAATACATATAGTAAGAGTCTATCAGCTATCATAGCAACGTATCTCCAGTCATCTAGTATCTGTTAATACATTATAATACAATACAATACAAATCAATACAATCCAATATATAGAGCAATGATCGAACTGTTATCGTCATAGCAACGTATCTCCAATCATTCAGTATCTGTCAATACAGTATAATTCAATACAATAGGGGCCTACATTAGTAACAACCATACAACCAATAACACAATTGAATACGAGCCAGTGGCTTCGTGGTCCAGACCGTCCAGTGGCTAGAGTGGTATGATCCGAAACAAGTGATTGAAGATTCCTGGGTTCAAATCCAGGTAGGGCTACAAATATTAACGCCAGCACCCTTTGGCACTGATGCGAGCCGGTGTCTGGAAGATTAATCGTGCATCTTGGCTTGCTGCATAAATGCACTCTCTACATAAATATATAATTCAACAATTGACAGTTGGATGACAGACTTCAAAACGAATTGGAATTTCCCATAGCTCAGGGTCGGTAAAAACTCAGGGCATATTTTTAAAGGTAAATAGAAGAGAACGGAGACCATGTAAACACGTTCGTATGTCATGTTTGATAAGAAATAATATATCAATTTACCTCTGAGAAGTCATCTTCATTTCTTAGCTGACTGGCAATGAATCGTATAGCCTCCATAGCTTTATAGGTCTCTGGCGTTAGAGGGACGCTCTCATCGTATCTCAGAGGTTCCAATGTAGAATGCGGTTCGGGCCCTTCACCGCCCCTCTGTGGCCCTAAGTCGCCCCAATCCATCTCGTTCTGCCCCGTCCGTCTTCTGGCTTCAAAGTATCTGAAACAGTTAAGGGTTATTAAAAACAGACGTCCGCATAGAACACAATCTGGAAAATTAATATTTGTTATTTTTTTGTGTCGTGTTTTGAAGTCGATTACTCATGCGGGGCACATGTTAGTTCCTTCAGGGCTTTGTGTCCTCTTTCACGTTGAACTGAATTACTGAATATGTCTGATTGTACGGTAAAGTGAAATAAATAAATAAATAAATCTGCCAGCTTTGGATCAGTAATGAATATACGACACCTTTACATTTGCCAACAACAATCATATAATCATCCCCAATTACCAGATTCATAATATTATTTCGACAATGAAATTGCAAGTTTACAAGAGTTTCAATTTCAATGTCATTTAACAAACCATGATTAATACGATTAAAAGGAATCGACTTATAATTAATTTTACTTTTTAAAATATACTAATTTTACAAGAAGTATTGTAATTTTCACGGCTATAGGCCTAAAAGATATAAATGAATGAAATTAATATATACTAATAAATAATAATAATGATAATATATATATATAATGTAATAATAAATTTCACAATATAAATTATTTACCTGTCGGGTAGTCGATTGAGAGATCCATTTTTCAAAGTTAATTTATTGGAATTCTTGTCTTTATTGACTACAAAGCAGCAACATTCGGAATCATCTAAACTTCTACTTCTTTTCAGTTTTTGTTTATTTCTACTAAACTTCTGACACCTCCCATCTTTAAGCTCCGCCTCCAAAATGGGATCCAGACCCTGCCCATTTTTAACCCCAGCCCCTAATACTTGATCCTGCCCCTGTCCATTTTTATACCCCGCCCCTAATACTTGATCCTGCCCCTGCCCATCTATAAGCGCCTCCTCCAAATCTTTAACCACTCCCATCCCATGTCGAATAGTATACGCTTTCTTATGTACCCGTGTTCCATGTTGGGGACGTTTCAGAAACACTATCCTCGGAAGATAATTAAGAAACAGACACCTAACCCATCTATGCATCCTATTAGTCCTTGGTGTCCTGAAATTCCAGTTCATAACTATAACGGTGACTAGAATCGTAACCGCATTTATGATGAACGTAAATAAAAGGTATTTAGATATGAGTGGAATCGATTCTGAAGTAGGTGGAATCATCTTTGAAACAAGAACCAGGAATACTACAAGAGCTAGCAGAATCGAAATACACATCGTCATCTTCTCGTGGGCATCTGCTGGCAGGAAAAACACACAAACACTGAGAAAGGAGATTAGAACCACCGGCATTATTAGAGTTACTGTAAAGAACAGGGTTTTGCGTCTGATGGTGAGATTGTAGAAAACGTTGGAAATGAATTTGCTTTCCTGGGCGTCCCAAGAGTTGTTGATCCGACCCGGGACTGACATTATGTCCCAGGAACCGCTCGTGACGTAGTCACTTAGATCAACCTTCTGGTTGCCGTCGTACCAATCTAGATTTACCTGAAAGTATATATAACATTCGTTTATTATTATAAATCTGACAATCGCAGATTGTTACAAGCAACATACAACATACATCACAAAACACAGTAAACATAAAATAGATAAAATATTAACATGAGCTTAGAATAAAATGAAATAAATTTGAAATGTTCTAAACATTGACCTATTTTTAAAGTCCTTGACTGTATATATTATATATAATTATTATCATTCTGGTTTCGTACTGTAATAAAGTGATGTAAAGTAAAAGAAAAAGTCATATAAAGCCAAACAGGCTTCGATTAACGGGGAGTCGGTGGGAGCCATGGCCCCTTGATTTTAAAAATGATTACAATTTGACCCGTTGAACTATAAATTTCGGACCCTTGGCCCTCTCAATTAGTCTCGATTTAATCTGACACCTCGTAATTTCATGTACACAACATAGCAAACACTCGCTAATTTTACTCACCACTGAGGCCAAATATTCGCTTTATCCGGTATCGTAATCGTACCCATTATGCTCGAGGTAATCATGAACTTACATAGATGTTCATCAATTATTGTAAAGCTGATTGACTGACTGATTTATTGAATGGTTATTTGATGGGTTGGCTGGGTGACTGAGTATGGTTTATTTATTTATTGCTGATTACAATATAATTACACATAGATTGAGACATAGACACACTGACAGACCGACAGACTGATTGATGTATTGACTGATTAATTAATTGACTAATTGATTTCTTGTCTGATTGATTTACTAAACTGACTGATTGACTGATTGATTTATTGATTTATTGACTAATTGATTTATTGACTGATTGATTATAATTCAGACGTTATTTACCTGGTCACCGTTAAAAGTCCAGGAGCCGAACTTCATTCCACAGTGCTGCTCGTCGAATGGGAAATACTCAACATCTATGGTGCAGGAGCTTTGATACACGGCTGGGGGAACCCATAGTAGATCACCAGTGTAGAACACTACCACATTGGACTGGTAGGATACCTCGTATTTACCGTCAGCGCTACCAATCAATTAATTAATTAATTAATTAATTACTGGTCACCAAGTGACACGAAAATTAAAACATCAGCCAAAATACGGTTACATTTTAGATGTAGATAACTCGCAATGCAACTGCTTTTGAGGAGAACACTGTACCATCTGGCCAAATCCTCCTTCAAATATAATTGTAGTTATTAGTTAGAACATAAATATGAAGAATTTCTCAAGTTTCATTTGATATTAGGCCCAAACTTTTATGTTTACGCTGTTTATTATTTTCTTCGTTTAGTTCGTTGTGCATTTGTACTGTATATTTTTGGTCTTGACTAATATCCGTAATCTTGTAAAGTAGGCTATACTGTATGATATATATTATTGAGATGCTTCAGCATGATATATTATGTTAAACATTAAGCATTGGCCTACTTGTTAAAGAGGACGATATCAGGCTTCCAGACTTCTTTAGCAGCCACCCTGATTACACTAATGCCTCCGTACTCGTAGGGGTCCCATTTCAACTGGTAGTCATTCCAAAACTACATAGAACATTTTATAGAATATTAGTTTATTCATCATACTGACAACCGCAATATACAATACAATACGAGAATATATTTTATAGCGTCTCTAGATACTAGGCATATCACAGACACTTTATTCAAACAGTGAAGGGGAAATGCCAGGCAAAGGGCACACACTGTGGCAAGGCCTTCGTTTGTCTGACATTTGAGCGAACAATAGGCTATCGGTTTAGTTCACAGTAGCCATGGCCCTGACCACTCTGCCCCACTGCAGCATCTAGGCCAACTATAGCATGTTTGCCCGAAAAGAAGGCGACCTCGGGTTCGAGTCCCAGCCGGGTCCGTCTCTGATAGTATCCTTGTCAAATGGAAACGCATGTTTTCGACATCGCCTTCAAATTAGTAACCTGACTTCAAATTATTACTGATTGATTGATTGATTGATGTAAAATGTTAGTTAAAAAATAAAATGTAGCGTTCTGTTACACTTCGAAAAACTGGCATACTGTATAAAGGCGACAAAATCTTTGAAACAGGCGTGATGTCAGAATTACAATAATTATAATTAGCCAATATATAAATCACTAATTTAAAAAAAAGCAAATATAAATAATTCTAGACACAATGTTAGATGTAAATTATTATTACCATTCGAAGCCAAATATTTGTCTTCAAGATCTGGTTCTTTTCATCCTGTAAATCAAGCAATCAAATTTAATTTTACGTCCGTTTCTTTATCTCATCGTACTTTATCATTAAATTTATTGGTGGTTGAAATGTCGAGTGCAGTCAGTCTTTGACACTGATTTCAGTAAAAATATATAAAGTTTATTTCTTTCTCTCCCTGTCTGTCTCTCTATCGCTCTCTGTCTTTCTGTCTCTATCTCTGTCTCTGTCTCTGTCTGTATGTCTGCCTGTCTGTCTCTCTCTCTCTGTCAACAGAGAGAGAGAGAAAGAGAGAAAGAGAGAGAAGAGAGAGAGAGAGAGAGAGGAGTGAGAGAGAGAGAGAGAACGAGAGAGAGAGTGTGTGTATGTGTAAGTTTGTCTGTGTAAGTTTGCAAACCAGTTTCATTGTACGATCAGATGCTACATAGGCTAGATATTTAGCAATGTGCATCTGCTTGCTCTGTTACCTGTCATGTAATGCTATCTATCTTTTACTATAAAACTGTCAAGGATTTAGAGCAGCATCTGCAAAACTGAATGCATGACGTAATATCCACATTGCTGTCAAATATGATGTCCCTGATAACATCCTTGGATGAGGAAACTGACGTTGAAGCTTTACTATTATTATTATTCTTATTGCAAAGAATTGGACCGAGATTAAAATTTAGATCCGCTGCGTTTCAGAGAAATTATCGCTTTTTTCCTTTTATTTCCTCACATGACAATCGCACATGTTATCACGGCATTCTCCGGACGTGATACGTGAGAAAAATTGACTTGTTATTGCTTCTTTAATGACTACTGATTGTACGATAGATAGAGGGTTAACAAAGTGTAAACCAGGAACTGTGCACTTGATAACAAGACGATCATTTAAAATACCCAGATGTGTTCAAGCGCTTCCAACAGACGTTTAAAAGTTTCTGCCTCAGGGCACAAACATGAAGGGGTAATGGCACATCGGTTAAGATTCCGCACTTCTATGGAAGGGATGGACAGCGGTTCAAAAATTAGTGTCCATCGACAGAATTATTAGTGACCCCATTAGTTCGTACCGGTTCCTGGAAGGTTAATCGTGTGTATGCCGTTACTGCTTGCATGGTGCGCTACTATGGCAAAAGGCAGGACTAATCATTGAGAGGAGGGATTGCCAAAGAACTACAGTCATGTGTGGCATGTGGAATTTTATTAATAATAATAATAATAAATGAGGATAACTTTACAGCCGTAGTCGAATTAAATTTCAATTTCATGGACTAAAGCCTACATCAGTGACGGGCGAGCCCTGGGATTCGAACCGCAAACCTATGGCACCAGAGTAAGACACTCGGTTGCTCATTTCTCAAGTTTGCCAGAGACAACACGGCAAGACTCTATATAGAGTGTGTACTATGAGTATAGTTGTAGTACGGTGATCAGTATCGATGTTTACTATATCATTTCTTGAGATCAACAAATCAATCTGATCAGTCGAGTAATATGGTACCGTCTCGATCAGATAGCTGGAGGCCACGGGATAGTCTTTACCTTTCTTACTAGTCATACCTATAGTGCCATTTCCCTATCCAATATATAATTCAATATATATATATTCATATAATATATATATCCAATATATATTTCTATAAAACTAATAGTAATCGTTCAGGTCACAATTCTTTTTTAATTTTTATAGGGATAGGGCTGTGCTGGAATTGGGATTTTGACAATATTTTGAGATGTGTAAATTACAAAGTAATGAACGTGTTGGATTCGGGAAATTTGAGAATAGACCAACTGAAAACTGCACATGTTTTGTAAAAGCTGACTAAAAGCTGACTAGATATTTTCATAACGAGGAAGGTAACGGGAAACCACATCGGAAGTCAGAATATATATTCTCAAGAAAAAAGTTACATTTTGTGTGTGGTAAAGGCATGGCCTTTTGATGAGATCAACTTGACGATCGATGGGATGCTCATTGTTGAGCGTGATAGCAAACTGTGTTTCAGAATATGTACTTTGGACCTACCATTTGACAGTGCACTGAGGACAATTTTCGTCCGCTGCAGTTATGCAGTAAAAAGTGGGCATTATATTGTAGAACAGATTACGCCTTCACAGTGCAGGTGTCTATCTTGTCTATAAAAACACCGACTCTTTCATAGTTTCGCACGGCTAATCGGAGTTAAAATGGCATTAAATTCATCGGAAATAACTTAAAGATAATATGGATTATACAACATTACGGCACACTCGACTAATCTCTATTGTCTGAGCTATTACAGTCACCGTTATGTTCAAGATCTCCCACACAGGACTCCATAGACGTGTTTACTAAACTGTTTAGTTCCACATTAGCTTTCATTACAATGAGGAGTTTACGTCCTTTTCTAATCCGAAGGCGATGTCAGGGACGTCCCAAGTTACAAGCAATTCAACACCATCTCAGAACGACTTGCTAATGCATATTCAAATTGGACGGTGTTTTGCAGAACTGATCCACAAACAATTTTTTTATGTTTAGATAGGTAACTTCAAAGTATGAATAAAATTTGAAAAATGTTGAGTTTATGCAATATAAATATAACTAACACACTTAACTATCACTAAACAGCCTAAAAATGATGTTTTTATCATTTCATTCGGACTTTATAGAGATTTATCTCAATTTTAAAAACTTGTCTGTGGCTCAGTTCTGAAAAACATCCACCGTCCATTTGGTCCACGTGTTTTCATGTTTTTGGCATGTCTAGACGCTTCATTATATTCTGGCAGCATACTATAATGTTTGATGTTTGAGTACTCTTCAAACAATCAAGGACTGGTATAATGGATTTCTGTCTAGCGCATTTAAATTTGGTGCTAAAAAATATAATCGTAGATTATCATTTAACTCTTATGATTGTAGGCCCCTAATAATAATATGTTGTAATGCTTTTAGCATGCTGCACGCTAGGCATGTGTACATGTAGATGTCTAGATGGGATAAAGCTTCCGGTTCCACATGCACGTTTTCCAGTTCAGAACTCTTGCACAAGGCCATGCATCAAATAAGTTATGACAGGATAACAAATAGTAGTTGTTGTTATCGTTTTAACTTCCTGCATTCTGCATCCTTTCATTCACAAGGATTGTGCAATCCTTTCATTCACAAGGATACCCCATTGTTGAGTCCCGTCTGAATTTTGACGGAGTGGCGATTTAAAAATAAAAAAATATTTTTTCTAAAAAAATTGCAAAAAAGCCTGATATTGCAAATTAAATCTCATTCAAAAGAAATTTCAAAAAACAATTTCAGAAGTTTAACTGTTATAATGGAGGTATTTTTCATCTTTCTTCTTCATCAGTGTATTATAACACATAACAGACGCACATGTTTTACTGGATTTCCTTACTTTCAATTGTTGTTGTTTGCTGTTGTTGTTTTCATTAATGTTAAATTCTAGGGGAGGGGTAAGTAACTCGACCCCTTCCCCCCTTTATCACTCATTAAAATGTAACACATGTACATCTTGTACTTTACAAATAATCCGATTTGTGAACGATTAGTTCTTTTATTTAGTCATTGTCGGAAGACAATGAAAAGTTAGAAATTACCCATGTTGGATCCGGTCCGCTCGGGAATAGACCAACCGAAAGTTGCACATGTTTCGTAGAAGCAGAACGGGACGTCATATAAATGCAGAATTATCAATTATTAATACTCTTGTCAACTGGAAGAGAAATGTCCTCTTGAAGAGAAGCTCTAAGCTTCTGAGCTTGAGGTTAAACATACTGAAATTGATTGATTGATTAATATAAATACAGCACAACTCACCACTCCGATGATCTGTGTGAGGGCCATGTTGAATTCCACTCTGACAGTCTCGTTGATGTGAGGCACGGGTCGTATGAGAGGATTGTAGCCGTGCTTGATGAACATATCTGTAATTAATCTAGCCTCATCTTCACCTCCTAGACCTAGTCAATTAATAAAAGAACTAATTAATAAAAGAACTAATTAATAAAAGAACTAATTAATAAAAGAACTACTTAATAAAAGAACTACTTAATAAAAGAACTACTTAATAAAAGAACTACTTAATAAAAGAACTAATTAATAAAAGAACTGCTATCTGAATGGTCGTTGATAATAATGATTGTTAGCAATAACTTAGCATTCTGCACATTCGCTGACATGACATTGTAAGATCAGGATATCAATTTAGACTACTGTATTAATTTTCATACTTTTAATCTTATACTTTTGATATCTTAACTTAATCAAATCTATTTTATCTTATTTTACAGGATCGTTTACAGGCAAGGCTATTAAAGATAAATAATTAATAATTAATAAATCTCTCTCTCTCTCTCTCTCTCTCTCTCTCTCTGTAGTACACTGCCAAATGGCAGGTCCAAGGTACATATTCTGAAACACAGTCTGCTCGCACGCTCACTAATGAGCACCACATCGATCATCAAGTTGATCCCATCAAAAAGGCCATGCCATTACCACACCCAAAATGTAACATTTGCTGTAAATAATTATACAAAATAATAATTATAATAATCAGTCGGTCATCTAATGGATCATTGTTTGCATGTAAGTGATCATTATGATTCATATTCATGGAGCAGCCAAAGATTTGATTTAATCAAGAAAGACATTATTAATTATTTTATTCAATTTTGATTTCTCTTTGTATAACTTTCTTTGCTTTCTTTTTTTTCTTTTTCTTATCACCATAGTTACTGTATTCAATGTTAAAATCATGTGCATGTTTTATTGTGATGTATATTATGCAGTGACTTTACAGGGTTTACAAACCCCTTTTTGGTGCTCAATAAATAAATAAATAAATAAGTCAACACTTTACCACACCTACAATGACGCCACTAGTCAAGGAATAATTATATTTATTAATGTCTCCCAGGTGATTTTTCATTGGCTTCTGAAGTATCTGAGATAATCGTCTCTTGCGAATACAGCCTAAGTTCAGTTTGAGTAATATGTTTTTAGAAACGATTTAAAATAACATACCAGTTCTATACTGACCGGCTGGACCACTGGATACAAGTATTGCAATGGTCAGTAGGAGTTGAATCAGCCGAGTCACCAATAATTCATAAACTGATATATCCATACTGACCGAATAACTGCTAATTATTATTATTATAAGGTCATCGTTGTTTTCGCTAACATTAATGCTTGGCACACCATAATTATGCTAAAACAATTCCCGCTGATTTGATTAGTATTTTAGAATACCACATAAGTGTTGAAAGTTCTGTTGCTACTAGTCCTTTCTTCCTGATATGATTGATTCTATGCACTGTCCAAATTTTAAAAGCGCGTAAGACGACGAAATATTAAATAACTTGAAAGTAAGATAAACAAACAATAAGTTCAGCTATATTTTTGTGATTAGGAAGAGAATATCACATTGACCCTGAAATACGCCAAATAAGTAAGCCAAATGAAGTAGGCCTAAGCCAAATTGTTGATACTTTCCATGGGATTCTCGTTCGTTATCTATCTATCCAGGGCTCTGTTAAACGCAGGTCCTTGGAGTCCAATTCTTCTATAATTTTCATCATCACCTTATCGTTTCATGCCAAATTAATTAAATCGGCGATTCATCTTCTTTTACAGTTTCGTTTTGGTGCAATGTATTGGCAATGCTAAAAGTCGATGCTATAAAATATCCTTGATTCTTACAGTTAATAATTTGTCCAGCGATTCTATTGATAGCTATAATAGTCTTCTATGATGAATTGTTGAGAGTGATGGAATTGTTCTACATATACTATGGTACAGGTACCATGTTACACGTACTATGGTACTGGTACTACTGGTACTTGTACTATGGTACTGGTACTACTGGTACTATTGGTACTATGGAAGTGCTAAACGGTATTATAGAACAATCTGCGCTAGAACACAGTACAGTGTAAGAAAACAGTACAACAGAGTTAACTATTATGACTGACTGACATGTTACCGCCTGTGTTCTCGCTACGGAGTAAATGCGTTTACAAAACTACGATATATAACCCTCCCTCTCTCCATCCCACCCCCACCCACCCCTTCTTCATTTATATGTTAAAATGTGTTGAGTCCGGGAAACTTGAAAATAGACCAACCGAAAGCTGCCGTTGTTTCGTAAGAACCGACTTACGCAGATATTAGAGTGAGGTGGTCTGCCACGTTATTTTTGAGTACTTGACCGATCGGCCGCTCAAATTCAAAACTTGTAGAAATATAGCCACATTGTTTATGACCTATGGCAAGCTAGGCTAATTTTTTCTTCATTATTCAAAAAGCGCCTCTGAGATAATTTTAATGTAGAGGCGGAATAAAATGTCCTCGTACTTTAATTAATCGGTATATTTTCACGCATGACATACGCACATGTTTAATCTTGACGAAACAGTATAAGTTTTGCTGATTATATTTTGTATGATGAAATGATTTATATTCTTTGTTAGGCTACTCCATTAATTAATTAATTAATCATATTATAGTAACCTATAT
>JAQFZF010002054.1:0-12969 GCA_034695365.1 Enchytraeus norvegicus
CTCCCGTACTCTACATATTGTTTCCTATTGTGTAAATAATTCTGTATTAAGAGATTTGGTGTACCCCTAATGCCATATTGACATATTGACAAGTGTCATTTATCCAGATGCTCTCTGATTTTTTGACTCGTCCGAGAATTTAAACCCGGACCTCCAACGCAAACCGACTTATCGTCCCGCTTTAATCACTGAGCCACAGAGACATGCTATACTAGTAGAATAGATATTGTTAGAACTCTTCTGACTGATAATACTTGGCTACATTAGATCTGTGCTCTAGTTACTCTACGAGTTTAGTGTTAAGATACATCAGTGACAGTGTAAAAGGTTAGCTTTAAATTATGACCTAAGAAAATAAAATATTAGAGTTAATACGTTTTAATTTAAACTTTATTACCCTTGATATAGATTTGTAATCGTTAGCCTGGTTGTTGTTAATCATATCTGTTAGTTTGTCTTAAGTGATGTGAATTGTTCTGGTATAATAATAAGTATAATTAATCACAGATTGTTCATTTTCTTTCTTAAAACAGGTGAGTTTGTATTGTGTAGAATTGGTCAAAAGTTACAGTTATTTTGTGTTACAGATATTGCGTAGTTGCTGCGAGTGGTCAGCGGGTATTAAGTGGGTGGAAAGATCCATACTGAATGCTTACATCGACCTGATCGAGAATTCCAAACACTACGTCTACATTGAGGTAACCTCTAGCATACTAGGCTGTCATGTTGGTTCTTTTGTTTTAACAATTCAACTCTGTGTAATACATGTTGTTTATATGCTGTGATATAATGTTATTATATTTGCAATTTTACAACAATATTTTATATGTAATTTTGGTGTTTGAACATCCCGGATGTTGTCATAAAATTGCGAAATGGATGTACATTGTACAATCATTGTAATTTGATTGATTGCACTTGTAGAATCAGTTCTTCATCAGTATTAATCATGACAGGATCGTGGAGAATGGAATTGCTACAGCCCTGTATGAGAGAATCGTCAAGGCTCACGAGTATGTATCAATCATTTGTGTTACAGCTAATCTGGCTGGGTTTATCATAATAATATTATCATGTAACAAATTGAAAAGAGCCACATTCAATACGCAGTTGCTAAGTGAAAAACTGCACGTGCTTCTGTGCTTGAACCCGTGAATGGTCGACAGCAGCTAGTTGAGCTGTTAGCAACCAACCACGAGTTCAAATTAAGCAAGCAAGTAAGCCTGCATTGTGCAAAAACAACAATGCAATTAGAGTGATACTGTCATCATTGACAACATTGACCACTGTGAAACAAAGCCAAGCCGATAAACAGTAAAAGAATGACCAGCGGTGCCCAGCCAAAAGCCATAAAGAAAATCCAGAAGAATAAAGGACAATGGAGAGTCAAGTAGCCATGAAGCAAAACGTTCCAACTTATGCGACAGCCAAAACTCTCCAAGTCTGATTTTTAAATAACCAATTGGGCAATTACACAGAAATCATTGCCGCATGGCTACCAAACTCTCCATTGCTGTATCTGCTTCAGTCACCCTAGCATGCGCATTTGTACTAACATGCGCATTTGTCGTTGTAATCAATTCGGGGCATTGTAGTCTGTAGACCTGCAAACCTGCATGTAATTCTTTCTGGTCAATAAGGAGCGTCGTTGCCACTACTTTTTATAACGATAAATATTATATATAATATCTATTCTAAGTATCTTATAGGTGCCTGTGATTTACTGTCGACGATGTAATTAAATTTCGTTGAAAGATGATCCATTAGATTTCTCGGTTGTTGTTGTTATTGCACACTTGTAGGGCCGGTGAGACTTTTCGAGTGTATGTTATAATACCGCTGCTGCCAGCATTTGAGGGGCAGCTCGGCACATCTACAGGCACGTCCATACAAGCCGTCATACACTGGAACTACCAGTCCATCTGTAGGGGTGGCAACTCTCTGCTGGAACGACTTGTTAAAAAAGGTGCCTTAGCTCAATGTACATGTAGTGCTAATAATTAATTGCAGAATAATAATATATTTATCAAGTGCCGCTGTGTGCGATAAGCCTCAGTAGAGCTGGTGCAGTTAATTATTAGCCCGATTTCGATCCGGCTAATAATTAACTGCACCAGCTTTTTACAGTTTAAAGTCTCTCTTGAAAACATTGTAATGAGAGTTGAGTCCCCCTGATTTCAAGGTAGACTATTCCAAAGACGAGTAATATATTTGAGATTTTTTCTTGTAACGCTTAGGATAAGTCAAAAGGAGACTAACCCTAATTTTCCTTTTTTCTACTATTTTCCCTTGTTTTATAGTCAAATTACTTGAGGGTTTAAATATTAAATAATTGTCGATTTTGTGTAATATGTTAATTAAACATATTTAAAAGTTTTAGACGTTTAAAATAATTTTTTGCTTTATTTACTTGTTATTCTATAGCTATAATGATAATCATTTACATTTTTCTTACAGTGAATGATCCATTCAAGTACATTTCGTTCTATGGACTACGGAAACATGATGAAATGTTGGGAACTTTGGTATGTTGTTTGTGTCACACCCAAATACGTTTAAAGTTTCTTTAGAATGATTCTTATAGATTCTGCTGACATATATGAACGTACATGTCTAATGCATCAGTGTAGGTTAAGTATTATTAGTAGAGTTTAACATTTGATAGTATTAAACTATTTTAATTTAGAACTCTATATTAAATTTCTGATTTTGAAATGTAAAATTAGAGTTGAATGTTTTGATTTGTAAATTTATCCATCTGTATTCTGTATTGTTTAGAAATGTAAAAGGTAACGGTAAAAAAATTGATAAGAAAAAGGTAAAAGGGTTAGCAGATATCATAATTGATTGATTAATTGATCGATTGCTACCAGGTATCAGAGCTGGTGTACGTGCACTCCAAGCTGATGATAGTGGACGACCACAGTGTTATCATAGCCTCTGCTAACATCAACGACAGGTCTATGCTGGGCTACAGGGACAGTGAGCTGGGTATACTTGTACAAGACACTCGCTCCGTCATGTCTCGTATGAACGGACAACCCTTCAAGGCGGGAGCCTATGCCTGCAGTCTACGCAAATCATTGTTCAGGTAAAAGTTACAGAGTCTGTCATGGTAACTTGTAGAGCAAACTTGCCATATAAGAGATAGAAGGTTTGCTAGACCTCTGCTTTTTACTTATGTTTTAGAAAATTGTCAAACATTATCAGGCCTATAATTATAAAATAATTTAAACAATACCACATCATTCATGTTTCACTCTGCAATATAATTATTTATTTCTTGTAATAATTTTCTGATGTATTTAGTGTGATGTTTGTTTATCATTTTAATCACCAGATTGAATTAATGAACATTCGAATAGATGATATTGAATATTATATTAGCTTATAAGATACATAATAACTAGGCATATTTTATGAACGTGTATAACAGGGAGCACTTGGGATTGGAGAGTAACTCAGAGGTGGATGTATCAGATCCCATCTCTACAGACTTCTATAAGAACGTTTGGTTGAAACAAGCCTCTGTCAACACCGTCACGTACGATAAGGTAATAAGGCTAATAATTATATAAGTCTGTGACTTTTACTTCTCATAATTGTTTGTTCTGGTGGCCCAGCTGATAACGCCTATATAATTTTAAAACATGACGTCTCGGGTTCTAATCCAGGAGGGTTCAAAATTTAAGACATAGACTTGACTGGTATAAATGGATGACTCACTTGACTACTTTTCAATTTAAGCATATTTTAAAAAGCTAGATAATAATAATAAAGATTAAAGATTAGATAACATCATGGATAATAAATTGTTCATTGCGCTCTATAATATGTGGATGCAAGTCTGTATTTCACGGAGTGGGCATATACTTATTTCTAATACGAATAAGTTCTTTATTATAATTCAATACCAGTTGTGTGATTCATCAGATCTAAGCATTTTGACGGGATCAACATATTTGTTTGATCGCTTGTGTGGTCATTAATGATTATGACTGATAATAATCTGTGTTAAAATTATGCCAGGTAGGCTGCAGGTGTTTGTGCTGTGTGTAGTTGTTACTCTGTATATGAGAAATGTGCTTTTGTTACCCTCATGAATTCGCAATATGAATGTGCTAGTTCTGTTTGAGTTGACTCACTCCAGGTTATATGATGCTGGGGACACCTCTGATGTCATCCTACGAGGATGAAACTGATGTTAAATTCGCATTGATGTTTTGCGTAGGTGTTTCACTGTATACCCACTGATGAGGTCCTCTCTCTACAGCAACTCCTCGAGTACGAGAGACAACCAAAACTTTGTGTCACAGACCCGAACAAGGCTAAGGAAATGTTGAAGAGAGTCAGCGGGCAGCTTGTTCTGCTGCCATTGCAGTTCCTATCCAAAGAGAATCTTGCCCCAGCTGTGGCTACAAAAGAGGGCATGGCGCCCACTGTTATGTGGACTTAGACATAGTCAGGGCTTGGAATAGGTGTTCTTTAATGTGTGCTGCTTATGACTTCCAAAGATGTGCTGATGGATTTTAAATGATCATATTTTATTCTACACGATCGAGTATAGGTGGTACATAAAGAAATTTTATGAAGAAGGCCTATCAGTCACAGGCTGAGTTACCATGAGTAATAGTGCCTCTACACGTCAAAATGTTATATGACTTAGCCAATGAGCTATATCCCATATTATGATAAAATAGAGATGGCTAAAATAAATAATAACTTGCATGATAATAATTATAAAACTTAATAGAATTAGTTTAAATTTAGAATGTAACTTTTTTGATATAAATAAGTGTAGCGATTTGGTATCGTTGATACAATAATTTCATCTCTTTAATTTTATTATTTCAGTGATGGTTACCATTTCATTAGTTATTTGTCAAATGCATTTATTATGTGCTGTGATTAATTTACATTGCATTTGAAGAGATTCAAAGTCATATGAAATAAATGTACTACAGTAAGACTATACTATAGACAATACCATAATCATTAATCAATGTACAGTCCATAATCTTCTTATTTAATAAAGATTTGTGCTAGGTGTTTGTAAGTTGTTTTTTCTCTCTATCTAATGCTCATATTTTAACAATGCTCTGCTTGGTTATAGTAAATGAGAACATGGTGGTAGTTTGACTTTTAACTGTTGGATATTAGCAAACATTTTGTTGCAAGTTTTTATATGAAATAATAAGTGAGTAATTTTAAAGTAATTGTGTAATAGATCTGAGTATGACAATTAAAACGTTCTAGTTCTGTAATATTCATTTTATATATTGCTCAATGTAGTATATACTCATAGCAAAGCTGTCATTCCCACCACCTAGTGAGAAATTGCGATAAGTTTTCCATTGTATGGAGTGTATGGCAGAGTAGTGTAGTGATGCAGACTGCCTGCTTGTTTGCATTAGATGGGAGAGAACGGCTTGCTGTAGGCTGCTACGTACCCTGTAATGTGGAACTAGCGGCGATTTGCTTACAAGCCGCTTTGTTAATCACTAGACCATTCAGGCTTTGATATAGTTGATAGTTATAAAAATGTTTTCATGCACCTAGACAGTAATATAGAAGTGGATGTACGAGAATTCATATTGATATGGTATGGTAGGTTATGTCGACTGATAGCACATCAGTATAATAATAATAATATCGGATATGATGTCACAAATAACGTGGTACTACTGTGCATAATTGTGTCTAGTCTCCATGCAGTTCACAATCTATGAATAAACTGATTGATCATTTATGATTAAGGCATAATCTGCAAAAATAAATTTGTATTTCGACCATACTGCTAAATTGAGTAGTTAGTGATTGCTATATATTGACATTCATCGTAAATGATTATTATTTACGAATGAAGATTTGTACATATGTGTATCATTCACAATAATGCATGATATTATTTTTTGTTCACGTGCCCAGATGTATATGCTATACATGTATAGTCTACATGTATAATATTATATAGACCTACTTGTATTGACACCATGAACATTATAAGAGAGATGTTTTCTGCAGAAGTGTTTGTAGTAGAAAGCTTGTTATTTACATGTACCACTAAGGGCTGCAGTGTATACTCATTGTATTTGTTGATAAGATAATGTATATATAAATATATTATAATTACGCATGTGTTGAATTTATAATACTTGCAAATAGACTCGTCGATAACTGTATATACTCATAAGAGACGAATAGGCCTACTGAAGAAAGTACTGTACCAGTAGTAAAAAATCATCTCAAAATTCCTATTTAAGAAGCTGTGAAACTAAGTTTAGCGCCTGTTTCCGTATCACAAAGATACTGTCAGAGTCGGACCCGGCTGTAACTCGAACCCGTGGCCACCTGCTTATCAGGAGAGTGTGCCATGTTCTAGGCCATCCAAGATTTGCGCTTGTTGGTGTTGTAGCAAAAGTTAAGCTTTGTGATAAGCTCATTCTTATTGGTTACTAGTTTGTTTGTGTATTTGTTTTGTATTGGATCTGATACTGTCTAGAGAACAAGAATTATTGCTACTAATATAGATTGATTTTGTTCTTTATTGTTGCCTGATGATAATAAACTCTTTTGTAGTTGTAACGAAACTGTTAGTTATACTCTTGACTTTACTTTATTTTAAAAATTGTAATTGAATTTGTAATCGTGGACTTAGTTGTTTTAAATATTTAGTAGTTTTTTGCAGAGCTTATGTATGCTGTAATTGCCATAGGGGATCTTATTTTATATTAACATTTTCATGTTGTGTTGGATAAAGTTTAGTTATTTCAGTCTCTATGAAATATTGAATGTGTGTGTCTACGAATCCTACTAATGAATATTTTGTAAATCCTATCTTGCTGATATATTATAGCTGATAGAATTGTAAACTAACTCTGTCTTTCTCTCGTTAAGATAGGCCTACATACTTTAGCTTAACGTCCAATAAATTTCTAGTTAATTATTCATAACTAGTTTTGAATTGTCAATATTTTGTTGTTTAAGTTGCAGCAAAATGAGTATAGTTTAATTTATATTACTGTGTCTAATCTATCATTTATTTTGTTAGAGAAGCAAGGCTTCGATGTACTCAATATATTGTAAATATTTTTGAAGATTTGAAGATCTGTAATTCTTTTAAGATTGTGCTTTAATGTTGTGTAAAGTAAAGTGTGTCATAATAATCAATGTTTTCGGATAGATAGATGAATAATGTTATAAACTACGTCTTTTTCAAAATTCAACGTCGGTTTCAATGTAAGCAGTGTCTTGAATAGGCTACTTTGCTAGCCCGCGCAGCAATATAATAAGAGTTAAATTTATTTTAATATTTGATTGAACATTTTTGCCTTATTTAATTTAACCAAGTGAATGCAATAAATATAAAATAACTTGCTTTCATGATGTCTCATAGTTTTATATGTATTTATCATTGCTGGCTGAAAACAATACAATAATTTTGTTGCTTATTGAAAATAACTTTAATATCTAATACATTTTATGTTAGTCTTTGTATCTATTTACTTTAGCTATATGATTATTAATGTCTGTATGAATACGTTTTAATGTTTTAAATATGTAATAATTATTGTTTCAGTACAGTGTTACACTGTTTTAATGTTTAAAATTCTGTTTTTGTAGTTTTTACCAATGAGCGTTTAATCTTCCAGCAGGATTCTACTTTGTTTGTTCTTCATTATTATAATTAAATACAGATGGCTAGGACAATATTATTTACAACATATCCTTTAAGGGACCTCGGTATTATGTGCCTTTAGAAGCTGTTAAAAGGTAATTATTGATTTTTTGAGAATGCTAATAATATGCACTGAAGAGCTAAGAATGTCACACTGTATTATGCAATAATTGCCGTGAAGCCTTTAGACCTGCCTTTGTGAAATAGTACGAAAAGTTTTATGAATTATTTGATGTTTGAGCTATGAATTATTTGATGGCTCTTTTACATTGATTCAATAATGCTAGTTATCTTGCATGCATCATGATCTTTTAAACATTGTGTCAAATTTACATTAATAGTATTATTAGTGTCATTTTATTATAATCATATTATTTTCAGTGATATAATAAGTTGTTATCTGATCTTTACTAAATTCTATAAATTTTTAAGATGCTGAGTTACAAGGTAATACGACACAGTGTATTAAAATAGTGTATTGTGTGTTATGCATAATTCTATAATTCACTTAGAAATACTTGAATTGTTTATACTTATAGTAATTTAAATGCTTACGCATATTTCAATTAAATCTCGATTCAACTGCTGTAGAATATAGATGCCCAATGCACATTGTACAACTTTACTGCTACCTTCTATTGCTATTAACCCGGTTGGTTCGCTAACAGATGGATTACAAGTGCTTAGACTTAGCTTTATTATGATAGCACATGTAGGTTACATACATGTAGGCCTCTTTTCCTATGATATCTCTTGTTTACCCATATTATATTTTGATGAAATCTATTACTCGTAATGCCTGTATTGTATGATGTACATAGATAATAATGTAGTTGAAGGCCTATATGTGCATAGTTACTAACTTGGCTACATATGTATGCAAATGCAAACATTCATTCTGCCTGCATAATCTTTTGTCATACTATATCTCGGGGAATAGTAGTTTGCTTTCTTATTGAGTGAGGTTCTTAAAGTGCGTTACACAGTTGATAATTTTAGGTTACAAGAGATCATTTTTTAAATTTACTTTCAGGGACCATTTGATGTGATGAAATGCCTTGATTAGATTTTTACCAGTTGGAGTTGATCGTGACAATTGTCATCTCGTGACTACTGGTTTAGTCCACTATACTGGGCAGAGATCGTTATAAAGTCTAATTTAGCGTTTATTTCGCCGCCCAGAGGCACCAACAGTGACGGGAGATCCTTGTTATGTTCAAGGACATCTGTGACTCATGATCTACACTGGCAAAGAATGCTTATTAATAGAGTAGATGAAAGAATGGACCTTAACCCAGTGATGACAATATCGGTGTAAATATTTAGACTTAATTTATTGATAATTTATTAGTGGCTGTGGGTGTGGGATGTGCTTCTAATTGGGCATATAATAATTAATTACTCATTTAGATTTGATTTTTGTCTCGTTTTTATTTTCTCATTGTTGGCATTTGCAGCAATTTGTCAGTAGCTGATTAGCGTTTTATTTAGATTTGCTATCTATATCGTTCTGTATTCCTGTGCTTGGCTTTTCGTCGTGCTTTACTCTCTATTGTTATTAATTATTGTTTCTCTGCATTAGTGATTTTTGTTAACATTCTCGATATTTAAAAATTTGTAGTGATTTGAAATAAAATTGTAACTATGTTTGGTAGTTCCCGCATGAACTTCAGTGCTATTTTCTCTGTTATTCATTATTCTTACTAGGCAGCTTTGTCCCATGACACATAGGCCTATCTTGTGAAATATTTCACATAATTTCATGTTTTACATTATGCTTCGTAACGTGAATAAAAGTCAGTAATAGTAACATTATTTTAATTAATAATTATATTAGTACACTAAAATTGACATTTTATAAGTTGTCAAATGACTCGAGAATTTTTGTTGATTTCTCACAGAAATATAATATCATTAATTGGATCACATTTGAATAAATATTTGTCTAGTTAAAAGTTTAACAGTAAGCCTATTTATCAATCTAAATTACCATTTAAATGTACAAAATGACATTAAACCAATAATATCTACCTGTACAAACACATACTGACGCTCTAAAGTTGTATTGCATATAGATTGAATCAATAAAATGGTATCTACAGGAAAAAGTGTGTGAGACAGGATTTTTTCTCGTATATTTCCACACATGACAACCGCACATGCTCACACATTTGAGGACTAACGACGCATGTTCTTTGTAGACTCCCCTCTCTGTGTATCTTAGTTGTAGATAGCGCACAATAACCGCCATCACAGGTACGCGATTAACCTTGCGGCACCAATTACACACTTGTGCCAAGGGAGCGAGGGACATTATTTGTCAACTGACCTGGGATTCGATCCCACACCACTTTCTTTCACTTGATTCTGAGGCGAACAACTTAATCGGTTCACCGATACCCCCATTCAAACAACCATCAAGTTATTTATTTCTCTGTGACATTCCAACAACTTAAATAACAAGATTTAATACAATAAAATGAGCATCTAACGTCCGATTCCTCGCTCGAAGGCGATATCCGTTACAAATTAGTTGTCAATTCAAGAGTTACACAGCACAACAACAAAACGATCACTGAAATCATTAAAGATGTATGCATATATATATATATGCTTAATGTGACTAGAAAACCTTCAAACATATATCTTAGAAAATAACACAATATTATACGTTGAAATAAATTAACTACCATCATAAAAATACCTTAATAATTTTTTATGTTGGCCTAAATAATAGAAATATAGAGCTCAAACCTCTAGTCAAATGTACTTTAAAATATAAACTACCAGACGACTGCATATATTTGTATGTAACTAAATTACTACCATAACGAGATACTGAGGTAGACAATGAGAAATCACCTCATAGCCATATATTTCCTGTTAATACTTATAACTAGAGATGGGAAAGAACCCAAAACTTTGGGTTCTAGTTCGGGTTCTTTCAAAGGTGGGTTCGGTTCTAGTTCGGGTTCTTTGTTTACCTTCAAAATTTGGGTTCAGTTCTGTTCGGGTTCTTCATACAAGTAGGGTTCGGGTTCGGTTCTTTAAGAACCGGTTCGGGTCTTTCCCATCTCTATGTATAACCTTGTATATATAATCTCATAATACTCTGACGTCATACAAGCGTAATAGCAAACTGAAAATCTGACTATTAGACCTACAGTTGTATTGAGTACCCCGCCTTTCTGATATCTGCTAAAATAACTTGCAAATCTTAACGCTTTTTTTAGTCTTCCAAACTTGCGAATTACGCAGAAAACTGATTTTAATAACACCATGTCAGAAAAATAGGCCTATCTTTTCAACGCACTGCGGCAGATATTTTCATACAAAGTGGAGCATACAAGGACAATAATAATTGTACGAAACCGGATTATGAACGGATGATAAAATTACAAGCGACTAAATTACTAATTGTGTCGACTACAGATTATCTTGTGCAAATGTAAAAACTCATACACATACAGTATTATACAACACCAGTATCAAAATAACTACATTTTCAATCACAATAACAACAAGGCCATAAATAGTATAGATATTACTTGCATGACATATATTTCAACCCAATATAATTGGTAACACTAACATAATTACATTTTATCCACGTAAGGCATGCACTATCCTTGCATAACTCACATTTTTTAAAGTCTGGATTAGTCTAGAGAATGAAGTTAAAGAGCCAGCGCTCGAGTAAGCACTAATTAATTGATGTTTGCCATAAAAAGGAGAGGAGGACCCCTAATGGTACATTTAGAGTGTTTTTGGCTCCAATAAAAGAAAACATAATAGGCTTGTACACACAAAACGTATGCTGACTGCTATATAATAATTACTGGGGTATCCGGTGTTGCCCGGGATAAGAACTATCGAGAACTCAATAAATAAATAAAACGTCATCTATCTGTCTATCCAGTGGTCTTCCACGTGGCGGGTCCAACGCAAAAATGCATACACACATTCAACTATCTCTCTTTGTTATCAGAACAACAACGACCAACCCAATAAATCCGTCTCATCACAAAGGCTTTGCCTTTTGCATACCTAAATGATGCATTTGTTCAAGGGAAAAATAGGATTCTGAGGTGGTTTTCCATGGCCTTCCACAGTATGTGCGTTAGTCGGCTGTTACGAAACACGCGCAGTTATCGGCTGGACTATTCTCAAATATCCCGGGCCTAACACGAGAATATCCCGGGCCCAACACGAGAATATCCCGGACCCAACATCTCATCTATATCTATGGTTAATACACGCGTATTGTGAAACTACAAAATAGTTATTACATTGAATGTTAGGGGACGGTTTGGGTTTGGGGGGGTGGGTGGGAGAGGTTGGGTTAGGGAGGGGGATTGGGGAGGGTGGGGGTTGGAAGCCCAAGTTTGCTTTCGTATAGTTTGTCGATATCACAACTGCTTGGGGGACCTGTTACACTGTAAACCTGTGAAAATGACATGTTTTTTACACGTTTTATGGGCCTGGAGATCATGGTAGCGGTCACAACGGGGGACGGCAACCCCCTACTGGATGTCCCGTGCCCACACCGACACAATAGTGAAGGAATGGAGTGAAAAGGTGAAAAACTGTTGAATTGCATCCCGGTCAAACAGACAGACAGACCCACACATACATACATACACATACTCTTCTATATTAATATAGAGAATGATAATAATAGATTGACAATGGGTCAAGAGCATTAGATGTTTGTTTGAGACCATTTTCCGTGCACTATGTTACTCTCTGACTACCTCGGCTCTATGTCGGCTCTACCTCTGACTCTATATCTGACTCAACAGAGATGGAGTTGAACACTGTAGGTCTTGTTCGAAAGTCAACAATGCTACCACTTAGCGTGAGAGTCAGCCGGAGAGACTTTGGTTACTTTCTTACATATTTCTAAAAATTAATCCAGCTGATCTACTTAATTAAAGTTTTACATCAAAATTATAATTGAGTACACATTTGAAATTCTAAATTGCAATGTACACTCTGCGTAAAAAAAACCATGTGCGCAGTCTTTCGCCTATAACTTTGGCATTTGTAAACCGATTAATAAATTTATTGCATATTTAGAATCAGGATGAAATTGCCATAAGACATCGTAAAGTAATTATGTTAATTAAAATAGAAAATAAACACCGTGGACGAGTTGGAGCAGCGCCTGGTAGACGTTTGGCAAAGCATGCCGCAAACTGTCTCCTTGACCATGCAATAGATGAGAGGCGCAAGCGTATCAGAGCTTATATTCGAGCCAAATGAGGATATTTTGAGCATATTCTGTGACT
>JAQFZF010002055.1:0-12965 GCA_034695365.1 Enchytraeus norvegicus
TCAACATCCGGGGATATCCCTGTAGCCATGAGAGCGCAACCTATTATTGTTCTAGTGTATATATTAGTATTTCTATGGCTAAAGGTAATTCGGCGGTGTACAATGAACGAACTAGTGTATGTTGTGGAGATCTAGTAGGACACAGATCACAATATATCTGCTGCAAAGGAAATCTGCACAAACACGAAGGTAAGAATTCATTTAGCATTACAGTACAGTACAATATAATAAATACGGTTTAACGTTTCATCATCTGACAACGATATCAAGGACGTATCCAACAGCGCAAGCAATACTAACTGGTGTTAGACCTACGTATATTGAATTAAAGTATTATCCACATTAGATACAATTTAACCTGGCCCTATATATGGAAGATAATATTAGTCGTGACGGTTACCAAATTTATTAACTAGCTGGTCGAAAGTCCCATACAGATCTTATTAATCTAAACCATCTTACCTTTCTACCATGAAAACAGGTAAGTCGGACTTTTTATGGTGGGTGGATTCCGACCTCCAACCCCGCAGATTATTCGCATCGTGACATTTCATCATTTCCTTCAGATTTTTGTAATTTTTATTAAGGCGTCCTACGCTTCGCAAAAATTCTTTAATCAGAGTTAGACTATGAATATACGGTATACGTCGTCTAACTCTGCAAATTGAACCTGATAATTGTATTGTGTTATCACTTATTAGATCGGTTGGAATGCTGTGGATCAGGCACGTATGATGAGAAACAACAATTCTGCTGTCAGCATGACGTCAGTGGAGATATTGACGTCATTACCAAGGTTCAAGATCACAATTACTCATGTTGTCCCTATCCTAACAAGACTATCAGGGTTATCGACACCTCAGCCCAACAATATCCGACTGTTGCCTTGTGCCAAGGAGTTGATCGAGAACTGTTCTGTGAGGGTAAATATGATGTTTCATGTTGATTTTACATTAACAATGAGTAGTCAAGTTTTTATTACTTGATGCTTCGAATGGAATTAATGATACGTTGCAAAACTAAGGTATAATTTAATGGACTGTTTCTATATTATATTGCTTGTTCGAAAAATTCGGAGATAATAAAACTTAGACAGATAAAATATTTAATGATTACTTATCTATCATGCATCCTGTAATTACTAGTACCACGTCCACCTGTACTACTGTTCTGCAGAGTGGAAGTGCTTGCCTATGATCATATTTCTACGCACTGTCTACTAGTTGCTCGTTTACGAGCACATCTAATTAATCTCATATGACCATTAGTCACCATCCATCGCAATTACATTCTAATATTACTATATAAAAATATTAATTTGTATATAATACTAGGAGTACGACATGAGAGGATAAACGATCAGATGGATTGCTGTGGAAAAGAATCTTACTTCATTCACGATTCCACGTGCTGTAATGGAATCATTGTACCTGGAATAGATTCCATCAGCTGCTGCTCTGGATCAGTCAGCGGTCTGTGTTTAATTAATCAATAAATTAATCTATCAATGATTCAATGAATCAATGAATCAATCAGTGGTCAAGCACTCAACCGATAATATAGAAATCAATCAATAAATCAATAAATCAATAAATCAACCAGCTTTTACATAGTGTACTTATAGTCTCAGAAGCGCTTTGGATATATTGGATAATGGATATATAAAATACTAGAATGAATAAATTATTCAGGTATCAATTGCAAAATATGTCGTATATGCTAACTGATAATTCATATAGGCCTAAAGAATCTGATATTGTCGACCTGCAAGCATGAATAACAAACAATAGATAACCATAGCTTAGGTCTTATATAAAATTATCAACTGGCTTATAACTAGAGAAAGTTGTAAATCTAAGTTTAGCGTCTGTTTCCGTATTCAAAGATACTACAGAGACGGTTTAAGAGAATATAAAATTATAAAATTACTATTGGTAACATTAAGTGAAATTTTGGATGTTATGATAATTATGGCATATTTTGTGTTTTCAGGATATGTTAATTCCACTACAGATCTATGCTGTAAAGGAATTCCACAAAAGAAGACCTCTGCAGTCGATAAATGCTGTGGTTCTACAATCTATAACAGTGAGATTCAGCAATGCAGATGTGGAGGTAGAGGTTTTTTAGTATAACTTTTCTGACTTTTACTTCCACACGTTAATACCGCACATGTTAACAGAATACCTTAACAACTTGTATAGTATCTGAATAACTTGTTTCCGTTCTTGGTATGTTTATTATAATAAAGAGGTCAAGAATAGGATGAAGGTTAGAAGTCTTATATAGATAGGATGACAACAACAAGAAATATCAGTTCGGAAGAGGCAGATGGGCTTGCTTGGTCATGCTATGAGGAATAATGAAATTGAAAGCTTAATAAAAAGCTGAAATATTGACTTATAAAAGTCATACAATTAGTGAACATTAAATCTAAAATTCTTCTTCAGATTTTGCGAGATATAATATTCCTTGAAACCTCGCCCCGTCGCTGTTGATGCTTCAACTAATTTAATTACAATTTTATCGTCATATTTAGAAAATGTAAAGATAAGTTATTTTTATATTTAGAAAACGTAATTTCCAAAGAGAGTGCTGGCAACATAAGCTGCTGTAGTAATCGATGGGTTATGAACGTGACTGAGATTTGCTGTCGACAGTTTGGTCCCAGACAGCCAGCCGAATACAGAATGACAAAATGCTGCGAGGCGTCCAACGGAGATACTACTCTCTATGATCCTGCAGAACAGGTTGGTGGCCTAGTATTTTTGTCATAGTATAAAGTATAGACATTTTTATCCAAGTACAAAGTTATAGTCGGCTAGATGGAAGATTTTTTGAGATATCGATAATTTACTATATATTTACTGTATTATAATATATAATTATGATATTTAATGTTTGATATATAATTTATAATATCTAATTCTACTCTATACAGCAAATGTACGATTAACCATGAGACCGCAATTAAACTTCCTAAGCATGTGCGTGAGTAATAAGTGAAATTGAACGACAGAAAAATAGACATTAAACGTATTAAACAAACTTAACTACAAGTTGCAAATCTAGGCCTAAGCCAATTAATTGATTGATTGCTTGATTTGTTGCTTCAGATCTGTCTAAGCGGCCAGGTACTAAGTAAAACAGATTCTATCTCTGACAGCCTGTGCTCACATGACAAAGACTTTAATAAGGACAAGCACATATGTTGTAGTGGAAAGAAATACGATGATCCTGAGAAGGTTCTAAAATGTTGTGGCAACACTATACATTATTACAACCCAATGAATGAAATCTGCTGCCAATCTCGAGTGTTTGCTAAATCTGAGATGTTTTACAGGTATCTCGAAACCTATTATTAAATCAAATCAATCAATCAATCAATGAGGGTTTAACGTATGATTTCTCACCCGAGACGTCAGCGACGGCATGCGAAGTTGAGAACGTATATGAGGATAATACTGTAGATAATTTACGAATAATTAGAATTTAAATTGTGCAAGTAGTCCTACGTGGCTATACATGCTGCAACAAATATATGTCTAAATATACTTGCAAGAGAAATGTTTTTTAATTAATTGATAGATAGATTGATTGAAAAAGTTGAAAAGTGAAATTTTTCCTATTTAATTCTCATCTATATAAAATGGAATGTCCTTCTAGCATACCATGTGTACTTTGGCATCTCTCATAGAGCGGCTCTGTATGAATATAGGCCTACCTATTGACTGAGTGTTGAAAGATTTTGATTAAATTATGCATTCATTCTGTTCAAATAATAACTCTAATAAAATTAAAAATTTATAACAAAACGACAATTATCCGCAGATGTAACACAACTGGATTGACTGAGCCAGAACTGATATGTCCTGGGAAGACCATGAAACCTTGTGGTATGAAATGTTACGATTCCACCCAAGAAATGTGCTGTGACGGCAATGTTTACGAAAAGTCAGGGAATCGAAGCACGAAATGTTGCGCAAAGGGAGAGATCGATGAAAGCTGCTTAAATATCCAACGCCTCAAGCCTCAAAGTTGTCCCACAATCTTCGACAGCAAAGATTGGAAGCGTCTACGAAGGTCGATCATAAAGAAAGTCTGTGACCGAGGCAAGACTGCTTATGGTAAGTGATAATTGTTTTTTATATTCATGTTTATAGGAAGGCGACCATGACATCGCCTTCGGGTGAGGAACCGGACGTTAAATCCTAATTGATTGATAAGTAAATTTAGTCAAGTCATCGCAACGATTTAGCATCGATTTTCTCGCTTGCAATGGATATTCCAGCACTATCCCATGATTAGCTCGGTTCAACTGGCCTGATCATAATGTTAATTGTATTAATATTTCTTTTCTATGTAATTGTTTCTCGGGTTGTATTAGTTTTATGTTTACTAAACTATGTTTATGTTTAAATTATGTTTATTAAATTATGAATTTATTCATTTTTAAACAGCATATGTTGAAATTAAATCAACGTAGGCCACTGGTTTTATTAATTGTCAACATTGCTCTATAGTAATTTATTTATTTTATATTCGTCATCGTCCACACTGATACAAAATAATAAATTCAAAATACATGTACAAACATCTCAACGTTGAACGACGGACAAGAGTCCACAGGCCTTGCGGCATTATGCGAATCTTAAAAATAAATCGGATCAGAAAGTTTCATTTTGACATCACAAAAAGAAATTAAAATGTAACTCTAGGTCTTTTTTATCATGGATCTAAATAGTCCTTAATCTCTTTTGTATAATATCTAGCCCAGGGTCGTTTATCACCTAAGCATTAAACAATAAAAAAACACTTGCATAATTGTTTAGTTTATGAAGTGACGAAAACCAAGTCGTGCCACACCGACCGTTTGGTAACACTCAAGTTAACCAAATCTCGACTATCAGGAATTGTGAAATGTCTGGAGAACAACAACTTGGAGGTTACAACAAGTAATTTAGGAAGCTCTCCTATCAATCTGAGAAAGATTAAAGGATATTTCGGGAAAGGTAAATGTGAAAAGCTAACGTCTAAACTAATAGCGAGTCATCTGGTTGTTATAGTATTCAAACGTTCCAGTGAGCAGCATATCGGGCAGAACAGAACTTATCACTTGAAACCGAGTGATATTTTATTAAGGGACTGTAAGAATATCAAATCCTTTTTAAGCTTATTGGAGTAATTCCAATGTTTTATTTATATATTTATTTATGTAAACTGCTTTCGTTTGTATATTGGCTTCTTTATTTATGCGATATAAGAGACAGAAATATTAAATTGAAATACTAATAACAATTCATTAGAAAAGTCATTAGAAAATCAAGATACGCTTGAATCATGCAATGGTCTGAAAATTATTTAACAACTTATTAAAATTAATTGATTTATTGTATAGAGCTGTCCGTAATTAAAATAATCACTGTAATTCTAATGGATACTCATACATGTTGTACTCAGCTTGCATTTTAGCTCTTTAATGCTATTGATTTTGTGTTGTTTGTAAATGTTAGTCCCCTACATTGTCTTGGTAGATTAATGTCTTGCATATTTGGTTTGGTGAACTATTAAGTAGGCCTAAACTTCGCAGTCTTCAAATAATTTCACAGATAATTTCACAGGATTCCTTTCTGCATACTATTATGTTCAAAGCCCTTTGAACTTTATTGACATATGCAATCATTGTTTGTTTGTTTTTAAGTGGTGTTTTAAACACTGCATTACCGGTATTTTTCAAATCATTTATCAGTATAGGCCTAACTTTTATAGCGAGGTGTTCTGTGATAATTTTCACTTTTAGTCATCGTCTACTTATTTATTTATTTCTGTACATTATTTATATAATGTAACAGTATTGTTAATGTTATATTGCACGTGCTTTCTGCCATTTTTCATTTATGCAAGACAATTGAAGTGATCTCAACATTCTAGTGTAAAGTTTAATGTTGTATTTTAAATTTTCCTAATTTATTCTATATCAAAATTCCTAAATAAATTTTCTTCTCATTGTATACTTACAACCTGTAGGCGCAAACTTAGTGCGCATTAAGACGCGCTTTCAGTGGCTTAACTTCCTTGTTTCTGTTTCTACATACTGTATATTGCATACTTACTCTAAATTAATCTAGATAAATTGTGGATGCATTGCATACTGCATACATACTCTAAATTATAATTGTACAGGCCTCTTTATCAGGTATATGATTTGAGCAGTTTGAGAATAGACGGACCAAAACCGCAGGAGTTTCATAAGAGCTGCATGATATAACCAGATATATGTAGATTATGAGAAAGACAACGAGAAGCCACCTTAAAAGTCACAATTTATTTTAATTTTAGGTATGATAAGATAACGCGTTGTAATCGAATTTCTTTTTGTTGCGAGTGGGAGATGGTAAAATTTTAGAAGGAATTTGTGCCTTTAGACCTGCCATCCGGAAGTGTACTAGAGTATTGGCGGATCTAGGAATTTTTAAAGTATTTTTAAACATTCGTTTTTAGCTAGGGGTTCTAGATTAAATCGAGGGCGATAGAGGCGGTTCGAGGATCCAAAATTGGTATTTAAATACATTATTATGTATATGATAATTTTAAAGAAGAAATACATTAAATCATTACAGAAAACTAGTTTTCATTCGTTTAAACGAGTTTACTATTTGTTCTGCTAGAATAAATAACGATGTATATTTACAACCGTGAGTTTATTTTCATTTTATTGTTGTATTTTAAAGTTGTTATATTATTTATGCTTCCATTTATGCTAATTTTTTTGTTATGATGGTATAATACTTTTACTTATATTACATCATCGCAAATTCGTTCTTTTCCGCTATGTAAGAATAAATATAAGATTGATGACATACGTGTCTTTTCCTTTATGAGCGATTAAGTTCAAATTTTCTCATAACCTACTGTTTAGCATAAACTAAACTGCACAATAAAAATTGAACTCTCAAGGTACGCTCATTTCCATGGTGATTGAAGAGTCATGGGTTCAAACTAAGATCAGTTCTTAATAATAAAAATTAGATCAACTTTTAATATATAACCACGGTGTGATAATTTGATAACATCAAACTTTTTTAATCAACGTAACAATTATGAAGAAATTTTTATGACTAGTAAGCTTACATTTACCCCTAGTATGCCCCTATATAAAATTTCTTGAGACTAGTGTTTAACAAAATTGAATGTCAAACATTTAATTAATTATAGTAATATTGTGTTTCGTAAGAGCCGACTTAAGCAGATATTGCAGTGAAGTTGTATGGTAGTCTGTCCCAAAACTTCAGTATACTTGACATATTGGTGGCTCAAATTCCAGACTTGCATAAATCTTGTCAAATTGTTTGTGGCCTTTTGCGGCTAGGCCCTTTTTCCTTCACTGTTCCAAAACTAAAAGCGCCTCTGATATACTTTATAAGTTGATATATATAGAGGCGCTATAAATGTCCTTTTGACTTGTATTGTATAATTATTATCATAAATATGACTTAACATGTAGGCCTACTTAGCAGCTGAAAAGTGTTTGTCGACGCGCGGCTCATTTGTTTAGCTCTCCGATATTTTGAGTAGATGGTCCCGATTTAATTCCCGGTAAAGTAAATTTAGAGATTAAATCACGGATGAGCAATTGGAAGCAATTAATACGTGGTGGATAAGTTTAGTAGAGATTGCAAAATTAAACACAAGTCTAGCCTACGACCCTATCGGATCTGAAGGGGTGGCGTTCTCGCCGTTGGATTAATTACAATTGTTACCTGCATGATGTAACGCTTAGCTGGTTCTGACATCGCCTTCAGGAGAGAAACCGGACGTTAAATCCTCAGTACATTGTATTGTATTGCAGTTTTCTTGTCAATACACTCTGTTCGGAGTATAACAAAAGTTTAAGTGTAACTTTATCCATAAATGTAAAAAAAATTGAACTATAGAATTCAAAACTATCGTTAACTTCCTAAAGATTGCAGCAGAAATATTATATAAATTAATAACATGTACACGAATAGGTGTGAATTAACGAAACTTAACAAAATTATCATAATTTACTTTCTCAGTTTTGTCTTAGTTTAATACAAAGATTATTCATCAACTTTTATTTCTTTTCCAAATGTTTCTTCAAACTCCGATATCGAATCTTCACTTTCTTCTGCGGTAGTGGCTATGTTGTCGCCATCGAGGTTTGCTCTAAAATCTAAAAAATGTAATGAAAATAGAGAAATATATTATGAAAATCATTTGTCAAAGGAATAAAGACATAACATATCAATGCAGGGCCAGGTAGCATCAGATGCCTGTTGAAGACCCATTCCACTATTCACTCTAACAAACCAATTTTATATACAATTCATAGTACACGTAGGTTAAAGAGCATGACAGTTTAAAGAAATAACTATACCATGCATATTAACATCGTTATGCAATTAAATGTAAAAAGCATAAATAGTAAATATATTTGTCTATTGCCCTGGGCTGTAAATGACCCTGGAGTAAAAACGTAACTGGTATCGCCTTCGGGCGAGAAAACGGAAGTTAAATCCTCATTGTATTGTATTAGTTTTTCGATACAATGAATTTGCTGAGATATTCGAACATCACATTTGTCCCTAATGTCGTCTTCAGATGATAAAATGGACGTTAAATTCTTATTGATTGATTGATCTTAAGTGCAATTTATATTCACCATCAGTGCTAGTTCGACGAAGCGCACATTCTTTGTTATTCTTGCTAGAGTCATCCATGTTGTTTAGACGATACTGCAGCAACCTGCGACTTTCCTGCTCTCTCCTGAGTCGTCTGACCAATATTGCTGCAAACATGCAAAGCAAATTAAAATCAAGAAAAAGTAGGCAATATGAAATAATTTATAATAAGTTATTGGTTTGCAGATTGCTTCCCTGTATGATCCGAGAAACTAGCAAATAATCCGATCGAAAACTGCACGTGTTTCGTATAAGAACCGACTAACTCTACTGAGATACTGAGGTTGGCAATGGGCACCACCTCAGACATAATTTTGTCACTTAGTATATTTTAGGGGTGGTAACGCATAACCTGTGTAATGAGATCAATAATTGTTGATGGAGTGCTCATGAGTGAATGTTACAGTAGACCTTTCTTCTTATACTAGCTGAGATTATTTTTCAAATATTCGATGCAGTCATCCACTACGTAGACTACTACTTGAGAAACAGAAAAAATGCACGTAGTGGGATTGATATCTGTAGGAAATACTGGATTTTGTATGCATGTACATGTAGCATATGTGTCATGTACATGTAGCATATGTGTCATGTCATGTACATTATGTTTCTAATAATTATAAGGTGCCACTCACATGACATTGAATTTCAGAGAAATATCATAAGATTTAGAAACAAGAGCGTTGCCTATTTAATGCTTTTAAAATGTCCATTATTTAATTTAACACATTCTCAGCAGGCACTTAACATTTATTGTTAGAATGGTAAAAGAGAATTTAACGAGTGAATAATTCAAGCATATAAACTATATTTTAAAGATGAGAAAATTCAAACTCGTCATTTCAGCGTGTTTTAAGTGACTAAAGGTTCAATAGATTTTCATTCGGAAAGCTTATCGAAAGAGCAGTTTATTGTTTTCGTAGGTCCTTGTTGATTGTGAAGAAGCGACAATAAGAGTCGCAGCATGGATATTATATTCGCTTAGAGCTCAAATAACAGTAAAACCCACGAAATTTAATGAAATAATTTATTCCGTCTTCTGGAATTATACTCTCTGAAATATAATTGTAGTCTATTATAGATCAGTTGAGTCAAAATTTCGACAGAAAAATGCAATAATCAACTATGATTAAATTGACTTTTATTAAAAACAGTTCAATTTTAAAAAATTAAACTCTCTCTCTCTCTCTCTCTCTCTCTCTCTCTCTCTCAGTGTAATGTGCCATGAACTAACGGCAGGTCCATGGCATATAACTGCAGAGTTTGTATGCCATATTTTCTTGGAGACAATTTCTTTCTGAGAAGTCTCTTTAACCAGTGACTGCTTTAGTCGGCTTCTACGAAACACGTGCAGCTTTCGATTGATCTATTCAAATGTTTGCGGGATTCAACACTGCTCATACAATACCATACACTACAATAACTTTAATGCGTAGAAAGCAACTTGCTTGTTTAGACCCATGCCTAACTTAACTTAACACTATCTTAACTATCACACATATACAATACAATACAATATACAGTATGCACTCAATATTTGGAGTGCGCATCTATTATAGTTCACCTCCATCGTCAGCTTCAAACATGGCGGACAACAGTCACTCCAGCTGTTTTAAAACTTCCCCGAGTCGCACAGTCTTCTTAAACTCTCATCCCACAATGACATTTATTTCTGCAAGTGAAGGATGACGTTAATGTATGATACGACAGAAGTGCTTTTCAATTGTTTACTTTCTCACACAAGAGTTTTCGCTTCGTTTCATATCTGAATTCATCCAATCGATCGATCAGAAATCCACTTCCGGTACGGTTCTTCTTTCTTAACTTCCGGCGAACATGTTCACTCTCTGGCTTTCTGGGAGAATATAATTCCGGTACAAGAAAATTGAGTGATTTGTCCCACTGTTGAGCATTCAGAGTGTTTTCATGTTGTCCCATTGTTCACTATCTTTGAGTATTTAATCTTTCTCATTCTGTTTCATCGCTTATTCCTAGGTCCTCCTTTTCAAAAGCACTTCGCATAGGTTTCTAGAATCTAAAAAGCTTCTGAATCCTGAAGATTCTTTTCATTGTTCTCTCTCACTTTCTCTGTTTATAAGCCATATCTGAATTTCTATCACCGAATCTCTATTTTCTTCGTCCAATAATAAATGCAAATATAATTGCCTCCATCTACAAGCCTACGTATATTTGACTACGGAGCGTCCTAGTATATTAATTTTTTTCTTGCTCTTCTCACGCCTGTCTTTCGTTTGTAATTGATTTGTCTCCACATTCTATTTCTCTTTTTCTCTATTTCTGTCTATATGTTGGTTTAGCTTCACTAATCTCGCCATTAAGTAGGAAGTTACGCTGCCGTTACTTAATCTCTCTCAAATTCAAACAAACTTAGCGTAATGAATGACATCAAAAGATCCGTTAAAGTTTTGTCGACTTATTGATTATACGTGATAACGATGATCCAAAGGTAAACTTGATAAAAGTTTTATATAACACATTTGGCAGTCGATTCAATGAACATTGTTAATCAATCGACAAAGCTCTGTAAATGTGTAATGCCTTTTTTTCTCGCGCCTTGAGTCACATAGGCACATTGTAAATTAAACTGTAGTTAACATTTACAGCGTTTTCAGAACCGTGGATGATGAATCAATTTAGTTTACATTAAAAATATTTTATATATCAGGTAACATTTTTAGTTTATTCGACAACTGTGTACTATGTCTTTTGACTGCCTTATGATTAAATTAAAAAGTGAAGCAGATCGAGGTTGGAGCTGAAGGTGCCATTACAGGACAGAATTATTTACCTCTTTATGCTTAATAACTGAGACTCAAATGAATTTTACATTGGCCTACTAAGTATAATTCCATAAGAGTTGCAATAATATATTTAAAATTTATATGATTAATTGTGAGGTATTACAACTTTTACAAATTTCACGTAAAAATTCAAGGACGCTAATGTAGCCATTTTTAAGTGAAATTAAACTGAGAATTTAACTAACTAAAATTTATATTATCAAGTTTAAGATACTACAACTGTAAGCAATTAATCATTCAAATTTACGGACGTTGTGTATTTTCATAATTCAGAAGGATAATTCGATCAGTCAAACTTAAATAAAGACCTCGTCGTTTATATTGTTTGAATATGTAGAAAACTTATCAATAGCGTCAAAGAAATAATTCAAGTTCTCATCACAGCGCACAAGTGCTCATGTTCCGGTTCTCGCAAACATGTTTAAGTGCTTTTCCTCCGCAAAAACTTCCCACCCCGTAATCTTCAACGATTGTCTGTTTTGTCTGCTTCAAGCACTAAATGATTAACCTCAATCTTTCGTCAAATTATGATAGATGAGAAAAGATCTGTAGCGTAGAACACGAGCTCACTCTTTGTCCAGGTTGGATAGCGTAGTCGGTTACACGCTTGCTCGATAAGTAGGATGTCACGGGTTCGAGTCCCAGCCGAGCCAGTCTCTGATAATATCATACGATACAGAAACATCACATTTAGCTGTACAGTTCTGTCCGTTGTACATCTATCTATCCCTATCCAGTGATCTGCCACATAGCAGATCCAAGGTTAATACTTGATAAAAATTAACCAACTCGCTCATAATTGAGCACACCATTGATCAACTCGACATGCTGATCTAACCAAAATGGCTTTACCTGCTCCATACCTAAATTGATACCTTTATTTATTGAAAATCAGTGCTTCTGATGTGGTTTCCCTTTGCTTTCTTCAGTCACTGCGTTAGTCGACTTTTAAATAACACGTAAGAAACAGTTTTACAAAACACAAACGAAACAGTATTTGCTTTAACGGTTAGTCGTCCTTTAGAAGAGCGTGCCGCCGTTGGATGATAATTATATTCCCAACAGTCGCGGACTTTAACCGATATATGAGATATACCTGCTCATAAATTCTAATATATTTTTTCATTATCCCTATCGGTTATTGTCTGGATTATTTGTAACAGATTTTGCAACTTTGATTCTCAGCGAAATGTAACTATTTCATAAGTGCTCTGCAAGTCATAATGGTCGTTCATCACGGACCGCAAGGATCTTTTTCCTGTGGCTCACTCAAATATCTACTTTCATTCTCTCCATTGTGTCAACAAGTCCAAGGAAGGCTATTCCGGTGGTTTACTTGCTTTCTCCACACTGCGGAAGTTCATCTGTTACCATGCATCTATTTTTTAGACAGCCGTCCTTCTATCAATTTAAATATCCATGACTGGGGGGGGGGGGGGGG
>JAQFZF010002056.1:0-12963 GCA_034695365.1 Enchytraeus norvegicus
TAATTTTTATTATTGCTGTTACAATAATTGGTGTGTAATTATTGGTTACTAATTAGTATTTACGTTTCTCGTATATTCTCACCTATAGGTATTATGCACATGGTTTAATTTTCGTGCACGGTGTTGTTGTGGTTTTTGTTTATGTTAATCTGCTGCCTTCTGGTGTAATAAAGATTGATTGATATAACGCGGGAGACGGAACGGTATCGGATAACAACGGGATACTTGACATAACATCATGGAAAGATTTCTAAAGAGCATTTTTGCAACGTTTCAAGCGCGACGAAGCAGGGAGAATTAGCGATATAGTGGCACTCAGATGAAACAGTCTTTGGGACAGACGGTTGAGGAATTCGTATCAGCGGTTCGACAACAGGGTTCAGTGGTAAACGCCACGGACAAGAAGATGTACATGGCCGCAATTACTGGTATCAATCCGATAATAAAATCCCAAATTATACAGTTCGACCCAACGTCTTTACCATAAAGCCACCATAAAGCGGGGTAGAATAGCCGAACGTTATCCAATCCACGTGACATCAACCAATACATCATCGACAATCAACCCTAATTAATTCCATGAAAAGTTAGATCTAATAATCTCAACAGTAAACGGGCTACGTTCATCGCCCGATTCGATCAGATATACAAATCTAGATTCCCGGCCAGGGCAGGCAACCCCAGCCCTCACAGTAACCCGAGAGATTGAGTCTAAAGAAACTCTCCGGTCACATATCAACTTCAAATCTGCACTGATTCGCAGACGCACTACGACATAGATATTTCCTCGAATAGAGGGGGCATATATTAGTATGGCTGTCAGCTTTCCTATCTGGTAGATTTCAATCAGTCAAAGCGAAAAATAGTTATTCCGAATGGTCACCAGTCCGTAGTGGGGTTCCTCAAGGTAGTGTGCTGGGTCCCATTCTCTTTTTAATATACATAAATGATTTAAGCACTTGCTGCCAAGAATTCAGGACTCTTTATTTGTTTGCAGATGATGGTGAGTGTTTTGCAACTGTAAAATCCTTATGCGATTGTGAGTCCTTTTAAAAATCACTTGATTCCATCGTCGTTTGGTAAAACAATTGGCAGCTAAGTCTTGCAACTGAACATTTGATAGGCTACTCGTAGACTATTTGTCTTTGAAATATTGCGTAATTTTCATATGTTCTTCTGTTAAGTGAATGCAAGGAATTCAAATGTAAATGTTTTTAACCTATGTAGATATTTTATCAAAGCAAGACTTAATAAATCGATTTTATTTATAAAGTTGATACGCTATAAAAACATTTTGAACATAATATTTTCCATTTTGTGCGCACAAATATTATAAATCGTGTATTATTGTGATGGAAACATTGTGTATTTTAGCCAAATCGGAATATGTAAGTGCCGTGAGCCTTTATCTCCGTTCATACATACCTTCGATAACTCGTGCAACATTGATTTGTGTGATGTGTATGTTGTGATAAACAAATAAATAAATAAAAAAATAAAATAGTGCAATTAATTATAAGAGCGATCGAATAATACAGTCTTAATATGACTTTTTTGAAAACGTGGTAGTGAGAGAGAATCCCGCAGATTTACAGGTAGACTATTCCAAACACTTGGTCCTGATGCATTCAATGCTCTGTAGTCCATTATTTATCAAGTTTATTTGGCATATATATTCCTGTGGCCTTAGTACAAAGTTCTATAGAGTGTGGGTTAGGGTTTACAGGTGCTGTGTCATAACTAACATTCATGGTAAGTGCAAATGTAGTCCTGGCCCAAACATAACAACTAACTCATTAAAGAACAATTTTAACACATAAGAAAATCATAAGACAAAATAGCAAAGAACTAAATGGCAGTTAATGATCTCGATACAAAAATATTGCTTTGTATGTGGTTGAGGTTAACAGACGTTGTGTCATAACGAGATGATTAACGTCTTGCCTCCGATGTCTCCACTCATTATCTCGATACACACAAGGCAGAGTGCTAGTTTTAAGCTCACAGGACAACCAAGTGCTATGTAATCCAGGCTTCATTCAAATTCAAATGAAAATTATCCCAGTCTCGATACAAAATATGGTTAGTACTTAGTTAGAGGTTAAAGTCAATTCGTCATAACTAGATGATTGATAACTGATATCTGAGGGTTTTTGACGATTCTCTTTAGCTTCATCTTACTTTTCATCGACACTTACTTTTAAATGCGAAAGAGAATTACTTTCATCTTTCTATTGCAGCATAAGCTGATAGCGAGACTCCGCCCAACCCACAACCCTAACCATTACCCTAAGGCTGGACGACTGTGCAACTATTTGTCTGTGAAGTATTTAACAGCTAGTATAATTAGTGACGTCTAATTAGAGGCCTATATAGCTCAGTTGGTTAGCGTGTCGGTCCATTTGTGTCATATTTTGCGCATGAGGTCCGGGTTTTGATTACCAGTCAAGCAATCAGAGAGTAAAATCTCGGATGTACAACAGACCAATCAAGCCCTCCATCGCTCTCGCGGGTCGGTTAATTGGAAGAAATTATTACGTTGCAGGTGATTACATCATAAGATTGCGAAAGGTAAACACAGATCTGGCGTAGGGTCCTTTGGATAGAAAGTGCGACTGGCAAACTTGCCACTAGATTAATGACAATTGTCGCAATTGTCACCTGTGTGCTGACCGATTCGAAACGAGATCAGCTCCAAAACCTAGGGGTCAATTCTGACCCTATTGAGTACCTTTACCTTTATAATTAGAGACTGCCAATAACGTCAACCAACGGCTAACATTACCGCAAGTCTCTGGATATTAACATTAGACTCTTGAAAGTTTTACTGTCTTGGAGCAAAGAATTTGATTGATGAGAAAGAGAATGTAGTGGCCTGAGCGGCGATATAAAATATTAGTCAATAAGGTGTATAACAAAGATGCAAGGTAATAACATAAAGGTATTTAAAATTAATCATGCGATTCATGATGCTTACCATGCTGAGCCATAGTCATGTATGAGCTGTCTTCATCTACAGTAGCTAGCTGAGGAATCTCGCTGAAACATTGCAGCAATTCAATACAATCAATCAATCAATCAATCAATAATGAGAAGTTGACGCAAATCACTTCTGGATATATATTTCTTTTGGTAAATATTTTTTAAGTATATTTCTTTTGATTTATTTGTTTCATTCCCTAACATTTTACTTTTATTACTTGAGTGATAATAATTAACATCAAAGAAATTAAATTCTCTCTCTCACTTTGTCTCAGTCTTAAATACTATTAATTAATAGATATAAGTAATTTTTACTGGTTATTAAACGAATGTTTGAATGAATGAATGAATGAATGAATGAATGAATGAATGAATCTATAACCCAGGGTTGAATTGATCGACTGAGTCCAGGCTGTGATTATTGAAAGAGCTCCACTCGCTGGCTGGTCGGAAGGTGGCGCCTCTGCCGTCAGATCTGTTATCAATCAGTCAATCAATCAGTCTGTCAGTTAAAGTGTAAGATTCTGATACAGATGCTGAATTATTAAATTTACAAGTTGTTTATGTCATATTTGAACAGGTATCTAACAATGCAATTAATACAAAGTTATATAACAAATTGATAGTGACGCTTCTATTCTTGGTTTAATGTGTCACTGTTATCAGATGTTTGTGATTTTTGTGTGAAATAAATTGAGAATGCATAGCAATTTTTTTACAATAGATCGATGGATTGATAAATATAATTCTCAAGATTGTTAGTTGCTCACTGATTGATTGATTGATTGATTTAACTGATTGATTTGACTGATTGATTGATTTAACTGATTGATTGATTGGCCTACCCAGCAGTAGCGAATGCCCCAGAGCTCAGGGGTTGACTGGTGTGTATGGTTACAGATCTCTCTAATGATCTTTGTCCTGGCCTGCGTGTCACTGTGCTTGTACTGCTGCCTGTCCTTATTCTGAAGTCTTTCGTTATTGGCTTAAGTACCTTCATATATCTGTCGTCAATCAATCAATCAATCAATCAATCAATCAATCAATCAATTGATCAATCAATCAATCAATCAGTCACTTGTTATATCTAACAATGCCAGCAGGTCAATAGATCATATTGCATAGTCGCACGTTTTATACCACCTCGAGTAGTCACCTTTTAAGAAACGTTTAGTTGATGGTCAGATCAATTCTCCATTTCCTGAATGTAATTGAAAAACAATATTTAATTTATTGTTGACTGCCACATCCACCCACACATAGACAGAAAGGCATCCACACATAGACAGACAGGCATTCACACATAGACAGACAGGCATCCTGATACAGACAGACAGGCATCCACACATAGACAAACAGACATACACACATAGATCGACAGAAGGTGTAACTAACCCTAGCATGGTGTCATGTATGTTGGCAAGCATGACACTGTCTGCTACAGACATCCACACTCTACCGGGCCCTGTCACAGCGGACCTGCCCAGGTCTATCATGAGACACCTGTCTCCTTGCCCTACGTTCTTTATGAAGTTAGCCTGCAAATAATATTCATACACAATATAGAATATAGTTATAAAATATAGAGTATACACTATAATCAATCAATCAATCAATCAATAAGGGTTTAACGTTCGTTTCATCATCTGACGATGATATCAGGGACGACTCCAACAGCACAAGCAATTCTAACCGGTCCACTCAAATGTCTGTTAGCAGGTAGTGCTCAGGATCTGAGACCTACATTGCATTACGCAACACATTCACTCTGCCTTGCATGCTTTGAGGTCATAAGTAGAGGCCTCAGAGACAGATGTTAATCATCTGATTAGGACACATCGTCTTCAAACTATGAACCACACACACACACATTGATTAATTAAATGCTGGACCAGAAGCTGACCAATGAGCGAGCAGCTATAAGTCACGTGATCAGGGTTGATGGCCAGGGCCGTAACTAGGGATGGGTGACGCGGCAGCCGTATATGGCCCCAAATGAAAAGGGGGCAAAAACCAGTGCTGTAGGGGGGCCAGTTTGGGCGCCCTTATATGTAATAGGGGCGCCAAGGTTCACTCTTGCCCAGGACTTAAAACTGCCTAGCAACGGCGCTGTAAATGACGTAGCAACCCTAGTCAACCAATTGAATATATTTTATAATATTATCATAAATGTAATTAATATAATAAAAATAACACATAAGACATGCATACCTAATGTCGACTGAAAAGGCCTAAGCCAAATTTAAGTTTCGAGGCCGCATGGCTACATCAGGGACGGGCAAGCCCTGGGATTCGAATCAGTAAACCTATGGAAACCGATTTGATCAATAAACCGATGTGCTAACTGGCTCCGCAACTTAATAAATAACTAAAATGAAAAAACTGGACTATATAAATACTAACGGGTATATCTACAGTGGTGTCCTCTTTGATGTTCTGCAGTGAGACCATTTGATCGTTGACACAGAACAGATAGACGCCCATAGGCAGCAGCCTACAGCGCTTACCCAGGTCCTTACTCATCAGGGTCACCTGCCATATGTGATCTACAATATAATACATTATAATACAATACAATACAATACAATACAAAAATAAAATTGATAGCGTATCTAATGGCACTTTGAACAGTGAAGAAAAAAGTAGGCAGTCTATCATTAGCCATAAACAAGCAATATTAATGCAATATTAATGCAATATTAATAAGCAATATTAATGTTAATATAATGTTAATAGCATATACTAAGCAATGGCAACATTAGATTTATAATACAATAACCCCGCAGGGTTCAATATTACATCCCAAAGTTACGTCACTGACCGGTGAGCCAAAGATTTGAACCACCATTGAGGATCCGCAGTCACTTTTACCGTTGGACTTCATGGCTCTGCCAAAGTAGTATTATATTCAGCAATATAAAACAAAACATAATTGATAAAATACGGAACTCTTTTCTCATATATTTCACACATGACATAATAAATTACACACCCTACATATTATCCAGTAAGCAATACATTTTTGACGGTATTCACTCTCCCGACTCATCGTACCCTTACCATAAAAGCGCACATTGCAATGATTGCATCAAATTCAGATGCAGGATTAACCAGCCGGGAATTTGGCTCCCGAGTCCCGACCCCTAAAAACTCGGCTATTGAGGCGGCTCAGGGGGCCCGACCCCCTCCCTCCTTTATACGAGCACTAAACCCAGAGCACTATCAAATCAAATGGATGATACCATAAGGAGGGTTTTCTTTATTCCTCAGCAGCATGATTTCATTGAACCAGCTTTGTTGTTCAGTCTCTGTCTCACACACCACTGTTAGCCAATCCTCTTTCATATAAATAACGATAGCGAACTGAGTGCCTTCTGAGCTCCCTGAAACATAAACAACATGACATAATTAACAATCTAATAATTAAACTTTACGTGAATTGCCTAGAGGCGAATTTAACATCAGTTTCGCCGACAGGAGGTTCCATCAGTGACGGGTGAGCCCTGGCAATCTAACCGGGTACCCAAGGGTCCCGAATCCTACACCTAATCAGCAATGCACAGTTATTGGCGAAATGTTTTAGTCTGCGTGAGACGTCTCTGACATCTCCTACAGTTGAAGAACTGTAGGAGATATCATTAAATCGTCATTGCTATCATCTTAATGTATGTCTTTTTTTTGGTTTGTTTGTTATTGTTTGTTTGTTTTTTTGTTTGTTTGTTTGTTTGTGTTAATTGTTAATTTTGTTAATTGTTTGTTAATTTTGTTTGTTAATTTTGTTTGTTAATTTTGTTTGTTAATTTTGTTTGTTAATTTTGTTTGTTAATTGTTAATTTTGTTAATTATTTGTTTGTTATTTTAAAAATAAGCATAGATCTCTCTCTCTCTCTCTCTCTCTCTTTCTCTCTCATTGTTTTGTATCAATGTATAACTGTATAGGCTATAATTTCTCATAAAAATCGATATTGTAGTCTCTAGGATATTGTAATAGATAACAATAGAATAGAATAGCATAAGAAGTTCTGTAACTTAGAGCCACTGACCAGATCTCCGCCGACCAGCCCTCTGGCGCCAGGTGCGTAAAGTAGATCCAGGAGCGGTGCCGTCAGAGTTACAGATGACGCTGACCATATTGTCCAGCTCTATGGTCCTGCCTGACTGGCTCCAGGGCAGTCTGGCGCCAAATAGAGGTCGCTCCGTGTCGTAGTACTCCAGGCGTGCCGGACCCTTGATACTGGCTGACCTCAGCACAAAGAGCTTGGACTTCTTCGTCTGGGGTCAACATATAAAATACAATAAATATATATAATAACTAGCCTGTACAGTGTATACATATAAAGACCAATAAAATACAGTATTTACTTAATATCATACAATACTAACACAATAATATAGGTTGGTTGGCAGTTTAAGCTTAAGCCTCTATGTCATAACAATTTTCCTGTCACTGATGTGACCGAAAGGACATGAAACTGACGTTAAATTGGGCTCCAGAATTTTTAGCCTTTAGATGATTAGCGATCGCCAAATAATCAGCCTCTGTCTGTCTCTCTTTCTCAACCAATAATCCAATTAAATAATAAATAATGGTTGGTTGGTAGTCTAGCTTAAAGTCGCTGCACATGTTATAAAGTTCTAGATGATTAGCGACTGCCGATATATCAACCAATGACCAGCTCTTTGGCCAGTCAGGTCAAATTAGCTCAAGACGTCGTGCAATGTCTTGGCACAGGTAATCATTGCAACCAGGCAAGATTATAAAATAAAAAAGAGAATAATAAATAGAAGATAATAATACAATCCAAAGTATATATAAGATAGATCTATCTACAGGGTGAGGCGAAAAGAAAATAACCCCCTAGCGAAATCTCAATAACTTCTTCAAAACTCAACATTTTGTTAAAACTATTTTCAGGATATCTAGAGGAGAATTTTTGCCATCTACCCTTCAAATCTGGCTGAAGGATATTTATAAATAAAAAAGTTACAGAGGTTTTAAGAAAATTCGAAATAAAAAAATTAACAGGGTTTATTCATATATCGATGGCACAATAATGGATCGAGCAGCATAGTTCAGAGTTCATCAAGAAGGATAAGTGGCCACCAAACTCACGCGACCTTAATCCTCTCGATTACCATGTCTGAGGCGCTATGCTTGAGCGGTGCAAAGTGTTAACTCCAAATCCAGCCAATAAGGCTGAACTCAAGACTGCGCTGCAGCAATCTGGGAAGACTTGCCACAAGAGCCATCGACATGGCTGTGCTAGAATTTCGGAAGTGGCTACAGGCCTGCGTTCATTCGAACAAATAGCATCACTTTGATCACCTACTCAAATAGAATCGACAGCATCAATAAACTGACTTCTTCAGAGTCACAATTCAATTAAAAAGGTTGCATGCCTATTGAATAAGCCTTGTTAATTTGTTTTTTTCCAATTTTTCGTAGAAACTCTGTAACTATGTTAATTGTTGATATTTATTGACCAAATTTGGAGGACAGATCTATGTCAAAAAACCTCCTCTAGAAGTGCGTAAAATATATATCAAATATCTTGAGTTTTGAAGAAGTTATTGAGATTTTGTTACCGGGTTATTTCTTTTGCCTCACCCTGTATATATAATACCGAAAAATAAAGGTGTGTCAGTTTTCTTACTACGGTACGGTAGACGTGCCGGTACCTTAAGTTTATAATTGCAATGCCAAGCACGAAAATAGCTTGGATTTCTTGGTCTGTAAGTTAATGAATTACAGGAAAATTCTCTCTTTCTTCTAAGTTTCTTGTCCGTTTTGGGCGTTGACGATCATGGTGTTCCAGTCATCTCTGTTTCTTTCAAATTCTGATTATTTCCACTTCTTCGACGTTCATCCAATCACTGAGACTCCTTGTATAGATCTATGGGTAATTCTTTGTTTTCCTCTGCAGCCTCTTTTATTAAATTTTTCCGAATTATAAATGATAATGCTTTCCTTTTCTTTATTCCTCATAACTTGACACTAAAAGCTCATAGATGCCTGTTTAGCACAGTATTTATTAGATTCCTTGTTGTTGCCATCCTTTTTAAAACTGTTTCGTTTGTTAGAAATGTATGTGTCTTGTGTATCTATCTATCTATCTAGTGCTCTGACACATGGCAGGTCCAATGCAAAAATTCATGCACACAACTATCTCGCTCTTTAATGAGCACACCATCGACCAACCCAGTAAGTCCGTCTCATCACAACTTAGGCATTGCCTTTTCCACACCTAAAATGATGCCTTTGTTCAAAGGTAAATTTAAATTTCTGAGGTGATTTTCCATTGCCTTCCTCAGTATATGCGTTACTCGGCTCTTACGAATCACGTTCACTGTGCAGTTATCGATTGGACTATTCTCAAATATCCCGGACCCACCACGGGAAATTGTCTCGAGTATAAGAGATGATAATTCTTCTTCAGTTAGACCACATTTCAACAACTTCCTCTTGTATTAATCACAGCAGCCGAGAGTGTCCAACACTTACTAACTAGTATAGAATAGAATTGAATAGATACTGGATAGATAGATCTTTCATAGCAAGTTACAACTAAACATTATCATTGACTTTGCTGCCATTTACACTGTCTTACCGGTGGCGGTTCCAGACAGGGGGCGAAGCCCCCTCCCCCCCTGCTTTTCACCTTCCCCCATCTTACATATTTCTATGATAACCATTGTTGAATAGGCGAACTGTAAAGTATTTGATTTGCCCCCGACTTGCCCCCCCACCTCCCCCTCCCTCCGCCCAGATTGTTTTAGGCTGAGACTCTTTGTCTAAATACAAATATTGACACTAACAAGAGGTCGCTAGTACTGCATTTATTATATTTCTTTTACAAGTGGTATTCTATTGCCCTCCACACTTGTAACATATAACGGGACAAATAAGGTTAAAGAATCTAGCATTAAAATTATGCCGAAAGAGCTCTGTACACTTGCTCCGCTTAGGATATTTACCAGTTATTCTTTCATGTAAATGTTCCAAACGTCTCTCAGAATTTGTCCAAAAACTGATTTTACAAAGAACGAGCCCTAAATTAGTTCACTAAATATACTTTGTATGTAAATGTCAATGTGTTAAGCCGATATAAAGTTGGTCTTGTTTGAAGCTCAAAACTCTATATCATGTCCCTGGGAAACGGACGTTAAACCTTTACCATATTATATTTATTATTATCACAAAAAGTAATGAGGAGTAGTGTTCTTGCGTGGTGACTAAGGCAAGGAGAAACTACCTTAAATGAACACGTTGTATACCTTCAATTTGATCAGAAAACCAATCTTCCTGACATCTTCATCATCTTTGAAATTATCAATAGTTGCCATGACAACGGGTCACGTGACTGAGACAGTTTCTGCCGATAGTCAGCGAGATACGACTGTCACACAGGACCAATCAGACGTTGTCTAGCTACAGAACTGATCCCAAACCATTAGTTCTCATGCTGATAGTTCTCCAGAAGCCTGTCAAATAGCAAACATAGTAGCAAACATGCAAATCACAAGCGATTTTACAAGTAGAGAATTTTTGCAATGCGGTAGGTTATGTCAATACAAAAATAACTGAACATTGCCTTTTAGTGCATTAGTTAAAATCAAGCATTTTTCATAAACTTGCTTTTAAATATTATGATAAATTATTGTTTGCTTTTAACAGCAGTTGGATACGATTATGACGTCAAAGGTGTTTCTCCTTACAAAATGTTTTGATTTATTCCAATGGTGCCTACGGCGCAATCTGGTTGATGACTTGAAAATATTGTTTCGTCATCCGGATTTTGGAGTCGATTGGAGAAGTGGAAGCGAGTCCAACAGAGACTGTAATATTATACTAAATATATTTAGCTTTAAATTAGCTCGTAAATTTTACTTTGTAGCCTACTAGCCGTACTCATTCGCATATGAACCTAGAACAACTGACAAAGAAGTCGAGCACCTTACAACTAGACCATTAAGCATAGTTTGCATGCCATACATACCGCATACAAAGATGACATGACTAGACAATTAAATGTATGATTTGAAAATTTGGAACTGTTTAAAAATCCACTTATAACATGACTAAGCAAATGCTGGATTTGATATTGACACCGGTAGGCTACCACTTAAGATTGTTGACATGTTGGGTGCAAAAGTCAAAAGATTGGAGCATGAAAAATTATAAAATCTCGACAAGGTCATTTAAAAATCGTCTAATCTAACTTGAAATGTGATGTGATTGTGATACTTTGCAGTGACGGATGTAAAATATTTTGACGGGTGCGGGAAGTAGCCTATATATGCATTTCATCGAGGGGAGCCAGGTCAAATCGTGGGGTAACAAATAGGCAACAGATGCAGGTTTCCCCCCTCCTTCACCTTAGGGGGAAGCCCTCTCCCCCGCCTCGGCCAATATAAATGCACGCCTGATACTTTGTGCTGAGTTGTTTTCAATGCAAGCAAACGCGGGCGGGGACGCAATCTCATACAACAGGACTCCCATAGTACTATATTATATGGATGGTCGAACGCAAAAGTGGACTAAAGACTATCAGAAATATCATAGAAAATGGTGTTAATTTCAACAATATTTCTAAATTGTTTTTACAAATATTGAAAATATTTTATTGGTATTTACTAGATATAATGGTGTTCTACAATACTGACCAAAAATTGTATTTGAACTGTCAGTTTATGGTTTTGAAAATATTTTGCGAATAAAAAAATTATCTATTTTGGTCGTTGGTCTACTTTTGCATACGACCATCCCATATTGTGTTATGTACTGTGTCTTATACCTACGTCGTCAGATGATGAAACGGACATTAAACCCATATACTGTATTGTATTTGTTAATTTTATTTGAATGTAGGTGTATATGATCGGGCTCGACTTGTTGTTTCGTTCGATGATATGCTCATCAATGAGCGAGAAGGTAGATTGTGTCTAGACATTTTCGCCACATGGCAGAGCACGCATATCTATTGTGAATAGAGATAAAATCATGCACGCATACTAAGCATAGCCTACAAATGTTCAAGCACATTCACACAAGCCTCCCAACGACAACAACAACAACAACACCACCACAACAACAATGGATAAAATATATTCTTCAAATATCGTAGGGTGCTAACTCGAATGACAGCTTAACATGGCGAATTATGGGACAACACGTGTACATTGTACAATGCACTCAAATAACGTGTCAAACATCCAATTAGTTTTTGGCTTCGCTTTCTATATATAAAAATTCTCAAGTCTAAAGTAAATGAATGGTGTTAGACCCGAAATGAACCAAACTATAAAATTACCGATATTACCTACATCTTGATCTACCCAATAAAAAATTTGAGAACAGATGATTATCATTCACATAAATGACGTTTTAACAAATATTATCTATATATAGAATCAAAGCTTCAGTAGTAAAATAGTCTTAACAGAACAATTTTTTTCAGCAGTCATCTTTGGATAACTTTCTTTGCCTATCTGTTATTATCTCCTTCTCCTCTAAGACATTTATAAGCTAAAACAAATGAGCTTCAAAAAAGACAATTGAACTTTTAGGGTTAAAAGACAATGGAGTTTTAGCAACAAATCACAGTAGGTTTGATTTCATAAAGAAAGTTCTGTAAGATACAATACACGTATATACATATATACAGGGTGGGGCAATACTTTACACCCCCTAGCGAAATCTCAAGAACTTCATAAAAACTGAAGATTTAAAAAAAATATTTTAACGAGTTCTAGAGGAGGAATGTTGACATCTAACTTCCAAATTTGGTCGAAAAATATTAAAAAATAAAAAAGTTACAGAATTTCTAAAGTTACAGAATTTCTACAAAAAATTTGCAAAAAGGCAATTAACAAAGCTTCTCTCTCTCTTCAGGTACCATGTCCGTTAAGGACATAGGCGATCATGGCTCTCCAACTTTGTCGATCTTTTGTAGTGCGCAATATGTTTATCACTGTTATATT
>JAQFZF010002057.1:0-12963 GCA_034695365.1 Enchytraeus norvegicus
GAAGAGGCTATAGCAGTTGAACTTGATGCTGATCATGGAGCAGCCAGTACACAGAAGGGAAATAACAGACCAGAAATAGTAGAAATTCGCAAGTCAACGTTCAACAGGGACCGGAACGCAATTAGAGCCGAAATTATTTAGGCGTCAATCAATCATCTCTCCCAAGATTGAATGTTGAAGAAGAGGGTACAATAAAATCAATGACTGCCTTACTGCAAGCCGAATCACATGGGCAGTTCATGAATAACTAATGGAAAGGAACTAGTTTCGACGCTGTTCGGTGACGAGATTGTAGCTACCTTTGCGGAAGAGGTGTCTGAGCAATGGCAAAACATGAGTGATGTGCTAGATTCTCTTCCAAGCAGTATAACTGATGTGGGAACCAGATATTCAGTTCTGCTTAAAAATTGTTACCTGTAACCAAATGACTTGTTCAGAAGCTTCTGGCAACTTTCCCGGCAATATCTCCTCACAACATTTCAACAGAGCAATCAATCAACCACAATCAAATAAAATCATTACATTGCATGAGCACTGCTGAGGAAACTATGAATGGCAGACTTTTCATCGCTTTGGATGCTAGGGGATAGGCCTACTGCATTCTTCGATCCAAGAAGAGCTGTCGGTGAATTCCTGAAGGCCAAAGAAAGACTTTATCGTGAACAATTTAAAGGTTCAACTTCAACTTCTTGCATGATGCATCACTTCAAGGACACAGCATTGCGGTAGGCATGCATGTTTTATTTTTCTATTGAAGTAATGAAACTGTTTGTTCAATACCTGTCACTATTTTTAATTGAAACGGAGCTTATTTGCAAGACTTTCTGTATAGTGGACTTGAATATTGGACTTGGGCTGTACATGTGTATTGGGCCAAACCCGCATCTCTTTAAGCATTGGTTGCCAGGAGTATTTATCTGTCTGCTTTTGGTTAGACGGGCTGGTGTGGCCTATGTTATGTATAAGATGTCCCTGGTATCGTCGTCAGATGATGATCCGCACATTAAACCGCTGTGTTATTTAATTTGATGTGTCAGTTACATAAATATATAACAAAGGCAATAAAGCCTCTGTTGAAGTAATTACATTTTCAGCGTAGGTCGTAGGCTACGCCTACGTGCATGCAATGTTTTGCAACATTGAATAATATAATATTCTCTAAAGTTATCTTCAATATTATCCTTGTGCGGTTTATAGCTATTCAACGATTCAACATTGAATTTACAAAACATATAAAATGACTTTTAGACAGGGGCTTCTACGCCTATAGATGAGGAATCCAACGGATTCCTCCAAGACCTTGGGGGGAGATTTTTTTAGTATCTCGTTAGTACCTTTGGGGGAAATTTTTTCAGAATCTAGGGGGGATTTTCCCAGAACCTTGGACGAACGTGATATAATAGATGATGAAAAAAAATTTGCTCGCTTCTCTCGCACCATTTTTTCCATTTCACTAAACACCACACGTGGGACTACGCCATAAATAAATGTCGTGAACAATTATATGCTTTCTCGTCATCAAAACTAGTGAGCGGTCTAAGTAAATAACTTTGACCCCCCCCCAGGGGTCCCCCGCTAAAAAAAATTGAAAACGCCTTTAACCCTGGTCCGTATGTTTTACTCCAATGGGGGGATTTCAGATTCCACCACCTTGGGGTGGATTGAAGCCCCTGCGTTTAGCCGCCTTAAAAAAAAAAAAAACACCCTTTTGACAAAATGCCCCCCCCACTTAAAATATCCCCTGGGATGATCAACTCTTCGAATGAACAAATATAATAGAGATCTAGAACTGATGAGATATTATTAATTATTATTCCAGTAATTACTCTGACAACTCACCTCTGCCCTAAGCTATATCGAGCAGATCATGAAGCGAATATAAAGAGAAGCGAAACTACAGCCAGCACAGTAGAAACAACAGTTCTAGATGAGCCACTGCACAGGTAGATATAGTCCTTGTCCGGTGAATCTAAAAACATCACCATACACGCACAGTTTTATGATCAAATTCTAATGGTTTACGTATAAAACAGAGCTCATAAAGATCAGAAACGTTAATTGCTTTAACTAACACATGAAAGTACTGAGCATGACATTTTATACAGCATATAGGCCTACCTTGATTTCTGCTTTTCAGTTGTGCACTCTTAGAAAGGAAACCGGAGACAAACAATCAGATAATTAGATGGATTCAGTTTCGATATTATGACTAAAAGAGACTAAATTTATTTTTTACAAGAATCAAGATACAAATGTAAATTGAAATGTAAATAATTACATCGTAAATCTGACTCACAAGCTCCAGAAAGGAATGACAAGCTGTATTATGCTCTAATTATTGCCATTAGGAGAAATTACTTATTTTAAATTCAACGCTTTAATCCGTGATTGCCTCAACCTAAAACTGCAGATCAATTTAATAACTTAGCACAACAGACTTATAAAAGACAAAGAACGTACTTAGTGTTGGTTTCGCCACTCGAAGGCGGCATCAGCGACATGAAAACTCGGAATTCTAACTTCAGACCTATGGTTACAGTCGAGTCACTTGAGAGAATGAAACATGATGTAACTTATCTAAAGTCTGGTCTTTATTTTATGTATATTAGTTTTTTGTTTTTTTATTAGACACAAAAAAGGGTTAGACAACCCTGCAAGACTCACTGTTTATACTAAATACAGGCATTCAATAAAAATAAAAGTTTATGTCAGTATCAGTTAAAAGTATCACAAAATTAGCATTTAAAACGTATCACTGACCTTGAGTAACTAAGCAACCGCTGCCTGAAATAGAACAAGAACAATGTATGTTATAGACTATCTTGAACATATTTAAATTTAAATTTAATTGCATCATTGGTAAGTTTCAATGGAAATAATAAACATGCCTTGCACAACAGTTAATGACATACCATTAATAAGGAATAGACAATAAAATGGCACAGAGTCATAGACAACTGTGTTATTTACAATCTATCTATGTTATTTTAGCACCACGGCTGATCCTCGGGTGGGCAACTACAACTGTGTTATACAGAGAGTATTGCATTAGAGAGTATTATGGAGAGTATTGAAGTTTATCAAGAAATTGACTAATCAGACAGTGAGCATTGGATTATACAGAAAGTATTATATTGTATTAATCAGACAGCATTGTATAAATCAGAGAGCATTGTATTAATCAGAGAGCATTGTATCATACAGAAAGTATTTTATCATGTATTACGAGAGTGTTGTATTATACATAGAATATTGAATTAATGTGAATCTCAGTGAATGGATTCACGTAGAAGAAGTAGAAATGATTAGATTTGCTGGAGACAGAGACATTTGGAAAATCATGACCGTCAAAGCTGAGAACCGGCAGAACACCTGAAAGAATAAGAAGATTTAATTAATTAAATAGAGAATATTGTATTATACATGGAATAATAGAGTTATGGTTCTCACCTAAAATGAATTCAGTAGTGGGGGAGCTCTGCAGCCCATCCCCTCCCCTGCTAACACCAAATACTCTCATCTCATACTGAATGTTCTGCGCAAGGCCACCTAACACAAACTCGATTGATTTCCCTGCATCCAAATTAATTCCAACTCTCAGATTCTGACCTCTCTCCCAATACCGTACCTAAAAGAATACACATCAAAAAGTTAGTTTATAACTCTATTCTTTTAAAGGTATATTTGAGTGTGTTCAACGTCAAGGTTCAGAAGCACAAGGTGGCTCAACACAATCGAGCAACCATTACCAACTTAGCTCAAGCTAATTACAGTTTTATCCCACAGAGTACACAGCAGTTTAGTACTGTGCACCTGACCTGCTTAAAATATTTAAAGCTGCAAAGAACTTCACATTACGATATTTAACAAAGAATTCATTGATACACTGTACAGCACACTCTCGAATATTAGCAATCTTATGAAAAATCTACGATATAAGGTATAAAATAAATCCACCATATAAGGTATATAAATTTGAGAATTGTTGTCAAGATTTTGAAATTACTGTGTAAGATGATTTGATACATTTGGAACTGTTAATGTAATACAGTTAGCTAAGTAAGCTGAAGTTGATTGAACTGATGCTCCTGATCCAGAGATGTTTTTCTTAAAATTAAACACCAAAAAGGGTTAGACAACCCTTTGAAAATCACTGTTTATAGTACACTATACAGGCATACAATTACAATAAAAATAATGTTCAAAACAGTAACTCTGGATGGCTAATTAACAATGAACAAAAATCATTAGGCAAGAAAAGTTAAGTGATGTTGAGTCCGTTAAATATTCATTATGTCAATTAAACAGTAATCTCATATATGTGTATGTATTACAACTCAACAAGCCTACAGGCTTATGGAGATCCGATACAATTAAGTATTATCTTATCATAAGTCCAATAATACAATATGAAATTTAACGAACATAAAATAGAACAAAAAGTATAACTTTTTCATCATAAAGTCTATTACCATTAAAACACTTAAAATAATAGATTTATGCTCATATTCAATCAGTAGCGTTATATTTATTTATAAGTGAGTAGATCATATTGAGTTTAAAGCTGGGCTCCTTTGGTAAGATTTTAATGGCATTTGAAATAGTATCCCAAAATTTTGGACCACATACTTTTATGCATTTTTCTCTGACATTGACATGTTATGTTAAAATATCACCAACACATAAAATTCGAAGAAGGAATGCTATTATTGTAATTGAGATATATATATAGCATAGATATTTACGATATATCCTTCCAGCGGCTCCTCTATGATGGTCGTGAACACTCCGCGCCACTTGACACGAATCGACTGATGGTCGACAATAGAGACTCTCACATCCTGCGGTGCTTCTAGAGGAGCTGTAACAATAATAAAACATTTAGTACAATAAATCTGTTTAATAGTGATTTCTGTGTGGAATCAACTTAAAAATGGCCCTCATAGAAATAACTGGTAATTTAACTGTTGACCAAAAGTCAGATTTGATGTCCATGTCTTCGTCTACAGATACTGTCAGCAAGTAGATAGGTTAGAACATGAAAAGAATAAAATGCTCAAATTTAAAACCAATTCAAACTTGTCAACATTAAAATAGTTAACAAGCTTTATTGCTATCATCACCTCGAACTAAATTGAAAGAACTTGATCTAAAATTTAACAAGATACTGTGTTTTGAGTCTAAAGACATAAAATGAAGATAAACAAGAAATACGCACCAGCTCGTAGAGTTCTTGTTCTGTAGTTCTCACTCTTTGGACCATTGCCAGCCGTATTGATGGCCTGAACGTTGATCATGTAGTAAGTGTTCGGGCTCAAGGCAATAATTCTGCCATTATCGGTTTGATTTCTAATGATACGAAACAATGCCATTTGTTCTTCTTCCATCACATCCACCCAATAATTTATCTACAAAATAAAGCAAAACTGTACAAACAAACACCATTATAAAACAATGTTAACAAAACTTTAACACAAACACCATGAGAAATTATTTAGTTAAAAGGTAAACAAACTTGTTTGTATTCAGATTTTTTCTTTTTCTCTTTAATCCGTATATAGTATTTTCAAGCATGCAATTAGCACACGCTAATTTCCTTTCTTAGTTCTTTTTTTTACTTTTTAATGTTTTCTCACTCCATGATTAATTGTACCTTTGCCTTAGATTGAGCGGGAATGCTGTTATCGCAGGCACACGATAAACCTACCCGACACCCTGGAGTAATTCTTTGTTGACCGATCTGGGTTTGGAACCCGGATCACTTTCTTATGAGGTGAATACTTATCAATGCGCCAACCCCCCCCTGGGAGTGAATAAATTGGAGTATTAATTTAAGATATGGGATACAAAAGTTTAACCTCAAACGAGTAATTCAAACACACTTTTAATTAGTATTGTGTACAGGTAAAGATAAGGGAGAAAGGATTAATTAATATATACATTTTCAACTTACATATACTACAGGGTGAGTAAAAAAAAATAACCCCCTAGCGATATCTCAATAACTTTGTCAAAACTCAAGATTTCAAATAAATATTATACAGTCGTCTAGAGGAGGATTTTTGACATCTACTCTCCAAATTTGGTCGAAAAATATTTAGAAATAAAAAAGTTACAGCGTTTCTACGAAAAAATCGAAAAAAACAAATTAACAAAGCTTATTCAACAGGCATTCATTCTTTTTGTTATTAATTGTGGCTTTGAGGAGGGCCGTTTGTTGTTGGTGCCGATTCAATTTGAGTAGGTGTTCAAAGTGACCGCCATTTGTGTGAAAGCACGCCTGTAAACTTTTCTGGAAGGCAAGTATAACCAGGTCAATGGCCTCTTGTGGCGTCTTCACAGATTTCCTCCAGCACAGTCTGGATTTTAGCCTTGTTGGTTGGGTTTAAAAATATTTTTTTCGTATATTGCTTTACACATGACTACTGCACACAAGTTTGACATGTTATTTTTCCAGGTGGCGCAATTTTTCTTTTTCCTCTCTATTCCTGATGGAGTGCTCCTAACCTTTCAGAAATGAACACTTTGTACCGCTCAAGAATTTCTCCAAGACGTGGTAGTCGAGATGTTTGTTGTCACGTGAATTTGGTGGCCATTCGTCCTCCTTACGGAACTTCGAACCATGCTGCTCGAACCATTCTTGTGCAACCGCTATTGGAATAAGCTTTGTTAATTTGTTTTTTTTTTCGATTTTTTCATAGAAACGCTGTAACTTTTGTATTCCTAAATATTTTTCGACCAAATTTGCAGGATAGATGTCAAAAATCTTCCTCTAGACGTCTGTAAAATATTTATAAAAATCTCGAGTTCTGACAAAGTTTTTGAGATTTCGCTAGGGGGTTATTTTTTTATTACTCACCCTGTATATACGATGAGCATTTATATTATAGAATGTTTAGTGTAAAGTAGGTCCCAGAGTAGGCCCTATCAATAAATTACAATCCTATTCCAATAAACGCAGCGACCAGATACATTGAAAATTATGTTAAAGGATTATAATTAGGGATTAATCATGGATTGGCAAAGAAAATAACAAAAACAGCAACAAAGAAAGAAAACTAGCATGTGCGTTCTGTCATATGTGAATATATACGAATAGAAAAAAACAATGCTAAGATTGCAATGATTAAAGGATTGCAATGCTAGGAATCTGTGCGCCAGCACCACTTATAGTCGTATATCGATAACAACCTTGGTTTAAAAGTCCCAGTGAAATTTAGAAAAAGTTATGGGTTAGAAATTGGTTGCTCACAATTAAATCTTGCAAAATGTCACAAAGATCGAATAACTAAGCGTTCATTGCAATACTATCTAACAAAACGTTGTCACTTCTAAGAAACTGAAAGGTTAATACTGAAGGTTAAAGGCTAAAGCCGAAGTTAACGTCAGTTTAATCTCTCGAAAGGGATATCAGTGATGGGCGAGCCTCGGATTCGAACCCCGCACCTACTGATCCTAGTCGGAAACCTAACCGATGTAGCTACTGGCTCCTACCAGAGGTTGAACGTTCAGTCCATTTCACTGTTATAAATGATAAATGATTTAAAAACCAGAGGATTGTTATTACCCTGTAGCCAAGTAGTTTTCCCCTCATGACATCAACGGTGTCCGCGACCGGCGTCCACTCCACAGTGATAGCAGTGGCGTTAAAGTAAACAGCCTTCACTCCTATTGGCACTCCCTTGGGAACTAAAATACGTGTCATTTTCCATTATTTTATTATTTTATCTCAAATTACATACAATAAATAGAGATAGAAGTCTTGTCAGAAAGAATAACAAAGGTGAAATGAAGAAAGCCTTGTATCTTTTGATATTTAATATTTTATTAACATATGTAGACCTACATCGAATGATACACAAATGCACAAACATGAAGCAAGAACTGAGCAAGCTATGGTCTATCAGTCCAAGCTATGATTAGATTAATTAATTATGTCCCTGAGGACAGATGAGGAGACCCACTTCAATATCTCCAAGAAAATATGGCATGCATACTATGCAGTACATGCCATGGATCTGCCGTTAGATAGTGCACTGAGAGAGAGAGAGGTATATATATATATATATAACAGCCTTGCCAAGCATCAGCGCCGCCAAGCCAAGACTAAAATCATAAGAACAAAAATTGAAGGAGAAGGCCAGCAACACAGCTGTCTTCTCATCTCTTTCCTAATCAGAAGGATGTTATCGCGAATACACGATATGAAGTTCAGAGGCCCGCCTCGCCCGTAAACTGAACATGCTACCTCTGCATAAAAGACTAGCTAAAAGTGAACCACCGACCGGGCTACTGAGGCAATTCAACTGGGAAAATGAACGTAGAGATAAAATGACTCACTATCCTCAGCCGACATGATGTTGACCACAGGAGAGCGTGGACCTCTGCCTGAAGGGTTGAACACTTGTATGGATACTTGATACTGTGTATAGAAGTTCTGAGCTCCAATAGTAACCGTGTAGTGGGAGGCTGACACATCCGTTAATATCATCTGAAAGTACATTCACCAGTCATAACAAATATCTGACATAGGCTTCTGGAGTCCAGTTCTTTGTCCATGTGTAGAATGCTTCACACGCAATATTGCTTTTCATGAGTGTTCATTCGTCAATATTTAACAACATTTATGTTACAGTGGCTGCAATGTGATCTATTTCTCCAGATTGTCGTTATAATGGCAGCTTCAGCTATAATGGGCGAGATAGGATGTTAAAACTAAGTTCCGCTAATATTTACTGAAATCAGCAAATCATATGAAGTTTACAATACCAAAATTAGTATAATTAATGTTTAATATAGAGCAAAATGTGACATAAAATATTTTGCCACTCTACTAACGTATTTCAGACGACATACTGAATTAAAAAACAGTGCGTATAATTCTAAATGAAACATCTACATGTAGTTAAAGAAAATTAAGAACAAAATACATAGTACCTTACATAATATAATTAATATAATATCTAATGAAGAAATAAAATTAACATTAATTGAAAGTCAAGAGAAAATAAGAATAAAATAAATTACAGTTTATGTAAAATAATCTTCAAATATGTAGATGACTATATAGTTATTGATCAGACATGGGCAAATCTCAAATCAAATCCCAGGCACCAAATCTGGCAAGAAAGTTTTAAATCCTAACTTCAAATCAAATCTCAAATCTTTAATTTTGAAATCAAATTTCAAATCACTTAAGTCAAATCAAGTCTAGTCTCAAATCAAAAGTGCTAAAACCACGAGCTTACATCATTCGCTGTTCAAAAATGCTTCTGTGAAATAGTTGATTGTGCGCTACATAAAGGCTTCTGATTGATGGATTATATTGTGTGCTTTCTAAAGTACGCACAAAATTCTACGATTGACTTTTGTTTAAGATTTTAATCTTTGAATCTAAATGTAATAGCAGAACTACTAAACGGCCATTTAATACTTTAGATATACGGTAAAGTCGGGTATTTTCGCCAATGGTCAATTTTCGCCACCCTAGGCTTATCTCTGTTTTCCAGGCTTATGCGATGTATTAAAAGCTTACTGACATATTTTTATGTTTCACTACTTCCTTAGGAATCTATCCAAACATAAATTAGTATGTAATTAAATTTTCTAATTTGCATATTCGGCAGTTATATCAAGTGACCGTCGAAAATGTGCATATTTTATTGACACTATATAATTACTAGATTTTAGTTTTTAATTTATTTCGTGACGATCTAATATTTTTACACCAATAAATATAATGACAAAAATGTTCATATTTCTTCTCTGCGCCAGAAAAGTATCAACAGAAGGGCCTAGTATTACCTGATGATTTAATAATGAGTATTTCCCAAGAGGGCGTCAGGTGGTCTATTTTTGCCACTTTTTTACAGATATGTAAAAGGCGACTATAGCAGATATTTTAATTGCAGTGATATCGCATTACAAAATCACATTGACACTACTGTGCAATGCGAATCCATATAATAGGAGCTTAGCCACCGCATTGGATAACTTTTCAATATGCATTCGAGACTATTTATTCTCATCTGAGAAAGAAATAAAAATAAAATCGTACAAATTTTGACTTAAACATGGCCTTAAATAAACAAAATTGCTGAAAATAAACAAGTTTATGAAACCCCATAACGTCTATCTCGATATTAACATGTCCTGCGATTCGATAAAAATCACGTAATTTATTCAAGCAAGCAAAATAGCATACCGTAAGATGGCGAAAATAGACCATCGGCATTCAATTTCCGAAAAAGTGGGTGTCCTCCATTTTCGCTACATATCTCTGGTATTAACGAAGTAACAAAAACATGTTTTATAGCATCATCTTTGTGGATGATTCGGCTTATGAACGGAAAAAATCGGCTTTGTAATCCAATGAATATTTTTTGTGATAGTCGACCTTACTCTGTTACACAAAACTGGCGTTACACCATTTACACCACCAGATCTCTCTGTAGCTCTATTGATATGGACGTCACAATTACAATAATGTACGATGCTGCGATTATTGTATTAGAGTTAATCAATTTCTATAGACACCCCTACATGCAATATTCCTTCGCCTTTAGCCTATACTGCACATAATCGGATTCTAAGAAAAAGCTTACCGCTTATCCGGTAAAGTACAATCTAACAGCTGACCATTCGCCCTTCATTGAAACCACGTACACATTGATCTAATATTTATAATTGTAGTTTGGACAATGGACAACCCATGTTCAGTGAATCCAGAACACTGTCGTACTACCACAGTTATAATATAATTGTATAGCTTACTACAATATAACAGCTCAATATGTTATATTGTATCAATTTAAGGACACGAAACTGACGTTAAATTGGGCTATAGCCTTTTAAAAAATTTGGTAGAATAGTTGTTAAGAGCTCTGCTTTAATTTTAAGATTCCAGTTTATTTTTCGCATGAAAAATATGCGATTTGGCATCAAATCCTACATCGAATTGCGAACAAATCAAATCAAATTGCCACATATTCAAATCGAATCGCCACATAGCCAAAACCAATTGAGTTTGTGATCTAAATCGCGATTTGATTTGCAGATGACTGCTATTGATTGATTACACCTACACTATCATACTGATCGTCATTCATGTCGTTTCTCTTCCAGTAGATGATGTATCCGACGGTTCCCACGTCAGCGTTCCACTCAGCGAGAGGCATGGGGTCCCAGGTCACGTTCAGAGTGCCCACCTTGCCTCCACCCCCTCCCAGGTTGTTAGGGTAGACCACAGGCGGCGCACCAAGCGTGCGGTACCAAACTGGTTTAAACAAATACAAATTACAATATAGCAAGTATTTTATGGTCTTCTATAGAAATTATATGGCAAACGTGCAACTTTTAGAATAGGCCTAGGGTGTACACTGTATGTAATCGATAACAAAATGGACAACTCAACAATTTGAAGAAAATAATACAAATTGAAGATCACAAAGGATAAAATATAGCTGAACATTACATCCAATGCAAAAAATGATTTAATGCTTTTTGAGGACATATAGCTATTATCATTCACATAAAACTGGAATAAAATTAATTTATCCTAAATGTGTTACTTGCTGTAAGAAGCTATTACTGTAATTACAAGTATTAAACTATTAATTCACATATAAGAGTGCATATTGATTGATTGAATTATAGCTTAATTTGTCAGTGCATTACTTACGAGACTCCTGGCTGGCTTGACCCTCGCCAAGGCTGTTTACTCCAATGACCCTGAACTTGTAGTTTGTATATGGATTCAAACCGGTCACTCTGTAATTAATCTTCGTATAGAAATCTTGAGAGGGTGGAACATCTGAAAATGTGAACAGGTACTCAAATTAATTGTCCTATGAAATTTAAGAATTAAAACAAGTCAAGCATCACGTTTAATACATGCAATTCATGCTGTGAGCTACAGTTCAGGACTCGCCATGTTAAATAACCATAATTAAAAAGAATAAAGGCAACACCTTCAGAGGAAGAAAACGGACTGCTATATTAATCGCCACGATAAAAAGACAAATCTTATCTTCGTTTTAAACAAAGATAAGATAATAAAAAAACTATACTTCATATGTCTAATGAAGAAAACGTACAGGTATATAAGAACAATTTTTATCTCTTCTCTGCGATAGAACAAAATCGCACACTGTCTTATGACGAAATTGGAGGTACAACGTATTTATAAACAAATATATTATTCTTCCTTTATTTATAATTGGTGCGCAAATTAAGGCAAGCTAGAAAAGTGACTTGTTTTTATTTATTTATTATAGAACACCGAGAAGGATTAGATAACCCTGTAGAGTTACGGTATACAGTGTATAGCATACAAAGATAAACGAAAAACACTACAAATCAATTAATCAAACAAATCACAAATACAAATCAAAAAAATTAAACAAAGTAAAAATGTAAACTGATAAATGTAAGAAGACCAAATTAAGTAGGCTATTAATTATGAGCTTACATTAATTCAAGATTTACAGTGTACTAAAGCTATTCAATAATTCTAGAAGAAAACATGTAATCTAATGAGCTATGATATCTAAAACATGTTGTGATATAAAAACATTGTCTGGTATTATCTAATAACACACAGTATAAATTTTCTCAGCTTAGCAGTAAATGAATTGCTAGATGGAGCCGAACGTATTCCTGAAGGTAGCGACTCCCAATATCTGAGACCTTAGATAGATATGGGACCTCTGTTATGTGAATCACATAATAACAGAGGTCCAAAACTTAGACCTGTACATTAAACACAGAAAAACGTCTAAAATTATATATAGCATCAAAAGTGTTATGCAAAACAAGAGAACTACTGCAAACATTTGGCAGTTCTTTGCAAATGATTTTAAACATAAACAAACAGCAACAATGCTATTTAATATAATGTTTTCCAAGCTGGGTCAGATTACAGATTTAAGTGTTACAGTTCATCTACTCGACTCAATAGCTGTT
>JAQFZF010002058.1:0-12963 GCA_034695365.1 Enchytraeus norvegicus
TTTTTCTGCTTATGATTATGTTTTCTATTTCTTTATTCCTCATAACATGACCAAAAAAGCTCATCTGCTTGTTCCGCACAGTATTTAATATAATTTGAATAGTATTTAACTATACAAATAAATATAAAGGGGAGGTTTAACTTCTGTTTCCTCATCCAAGGATGATGTCAGGGACGTCATATATAGGTACTAGTTAGTATATTGGATGACTGACCTACTTGCCTACAAATGTACAGGTCTACTTCCCTTAACTCGTAATATATAAATTAACAAATCCTTCATGTAGCGAACCCTTACGCATAGTTTCAGAAGCTCCTTAAAGACTTAATTACGATAGTAAATTCTAATCGCATGGTGTCAAAACTGTTAATACTTGATCTTGTTAAAATTGAGTCGCTAGTCCAAGAAAATACTGTCGTGTCAGAATTAGTAATATCTAATAATATATCTAATTTATATCTAATTGGAACTAAAATGAATTAGTCAGATAAACTTACCCCCACTAGTCCAGCTGATGAGGTAGACGTTGTAAAGAGTGGGTTATTGTTACTGCAACCTCTCCTCCAGCTGTTCACAATGTCGTTGCTCTCCTTGTTGCTACCGTTGTTGTATTTCACATTGTTGCAATCTTCTTCATCATATTTGTTTTTGTTGTTTCTTCCCAAAGTGGAACAATTTGGCACAGGCGGAAGCGGTTTGGAGGTACGTCTTTCTGGCGTCACCGCTTGCTCAGATGACGTCATAGACTGATTGGATTGGGTGACTGGGCTGAACTGTGACGTCACAGGTGACGCCAGTGATTTGACCTGTGGCGTCCATGGTTTGATTTGTGATGTCATTGGTTTTATTGGTGATGTTATTGGTTTTACTGATGGTGTCACAGGTTGGGACGGCGAAGTCAAAAATTTTGAGGATGAAGTGATATGTTGAAGTGGCAACGTCCCTGGTTTTATAGGTTTCGCCTTCACTTCAGGTTTCAAGGGGCGAAGCGGCGTCGGCTTAGTTTCAGATCTAATACCTAAATATAGAGATATTTGAAATAAATACAAAGAGTCAAACACATGCACATATTATTGCCAAAGCTGTTGCTTTGTCAAAAAAGTAGTATCTCAATAATAGAGAATATAAGGAGTTCAAAGACCATTTACCAATTCCAAAATTATTTCTAGAAAGATAAACTACACATTGAAATACTGTTTTCTAAAATAGGGCTAGTTCAATCGTCAAAGGTGTTATCGTAGAACTAAGTACCGTACCGGTACTAAATCCAGAGTGTACGCAAACAGGTTTTAGTGAATTTGAAGTCTATCTGTCTATATATAGTACCACCTATATCGTCACGGTTTGCATATTCGTAAATTTTGTAAGCATTTGTAATTTTGAAGATTTATTGACAACTTTCATTGATTTTCAGAGTCAAGTTAAGGTAGACATAACAATCTTTCCAATAAACCCTTGTATCGACAGCAAAAGAGTAAAGGGTAAAGATTAGTGTCATGAGGGGGGGCATGCCCTTCCCTCAAGTCGAAGGAGAGGGCATTCCTCCCGGCCCTCCCTAAATTCACGCCTGATCAGACCGTTGAGTTGTAAAACACAAATTAAAGCTGTTTTGTTAATCAAGAGCTTTACAGAGTGTTTTACAAACGTGCAATAACTATTTGCGATAAGTGTCACTAGTACAATTGAAGTACAAGGTAGATTCAAGTTCAAGTGCAATGCCTGTTGTCTCGTGTCGGGTTTTTCTACTGAATAGGAACTATACTCTTAAAACTATACTTGCAAAAAATATTCAATGGACAATATTTGTATATATGATCACTGATCAGTGTAAACAAGTCGATTACTCCTGAGGGGCACATGTTAGTGCCTTCGGGCCTTTGTGTCCTTTTTCTCGTTGAACAGATTTATTGAATATGTATGATTTTACGGTAACGTGAAATAAATAAATAAAATAAATAATTGAAGGTTTGACAATGATTTGGCATATGAATGTTCTGATTTATGATCAATATATTTTGTGTATGCTGTTTATTATGCAATTTATTTAGTTTATTATGCATTTTATTGTACACGGTGGGTCATAAGTAATGCCACTATTTTGAATGATTATGACTTGGCCAATATTTGATCAACTGGCATAGAAAATGCAATATATATTAGCAATGAACATGGAAATGTTCCCCTCAAATATCTTAGCATTCGGAGTTAAGAAGATATGGTGGTTGGAATATGACCTAATATTGTTGACATTAATAAGTGATAGCAATGCGCGCGTCATTTTTAACTTGGTCACAGACCGCTGGCCTGTCGCCATGATGGATCAGCGTCCTAGTACTAACCCTAATCTACAGGGAAAAATCCCTAGATTTCTTAGAGTTCTACAGTTTCTTCTTCACCTTCCTGCAGGACAGTGCTCCCGCTCACAGAGCTCGAGATACAGCCGAGCACCTGCAGCGCTCAACTCCAGATTTATCCAGAACTCAGATTCCATCATGGTGACAGGCCAACGGTCTGTGACCCGGTTAAAAATGATGCTCGCATTATTACCAGCTTATAAACGTCAAAAATTTTAGGTCATTTTCAAATCACGATATCTTTTGAACCCCTGCACCAAATGCTTAGATATTTGAAGGGAACATTTTCATGTTCATTGCTAATATATGGTGCACATTCTATTTTAATTGATCAAATATTGGCTAAGTTATAAGTATTCCATATAGTGTCATTACTTATGGCCCACCGTGTATATACTTGGTTATGAATAATATCTATATTTTTGTAAAGTCTAAAGATGCTCTGGCAAGATATACTATATTAAACATTAAACATTGATGATATGCTAAGCTCTTTTTTTTGTAATATAGCCACTATCAGGTGTAAGTTACAAAGAGGCGCATCTACTCTGTAATTAATGAATTTCAAAATACATAAAAAATGATACATTTTTATGTATCAATCAATGAGCCAGAGTTGTAACCCATTTCATACTATGATACAAATATTGAAGTAGGACTAATCAAGGTTGTAGATTTCTGAGAGAGCAATGATGCTTGGCACGTGGGAGGGGAAAGAAATAGACGGAGGTCGATACTGAGATGGTTAGATAGGGTGCAAAGAGTTGACCGGGTGGGGATTGAGGAGAATTACGACAGAGGGAGAGTTGGCGTTTAGTTATCAGCGTCGTCGTCAGGAGTCCATCTGGATTCGAGGACAACAGTACAATAGGCTACTAATCAAGTTTTACGTCAGTTTTCTGACGGCAGAAGGCAAAGTAAATAAATATGACATCGACTTCACGGTCAGAGAAGCATCACAATTCATGATTTAATGTTAAATGTAAACTCTAGACGTAATATTTACTGGAGTATATCATGACATATACTCCAGTAAACATTCCCGTATATATCTCCGTGTTGGATCCGGGATATTTGAGAATAGTCCAACCGATAACTGCACGTGTTTCGCAAGAGTCGACTAACGCAGTTACTGAGGAAGGCAATGAAACCACCTCAGAAAACTATATTTTCCTTGAACAAAAGCATCATTTTAGGTGTAGAAAAGGCAAAGCCTTTGTAATGAGACGGACTTGTTAGTTTGATCGATGGTGTGCTCATTAAAGAACGAGATAGTTGATTGTGTGTATGAATTTTTACCTTGGACCTGCCACGTGGCAAAGCACTGGATAGATAGATCATGACATATCATCTCTAGAGAGAGAGAGTTATACACAAAATAAAATCATCAATCCCAATCAAATATATCAATCCCCAACAACGGTCTGGTGTACGATCATAATGGATCGAAAGTGAGTCTAGCAACCTTACCATAAATTAATGACAATTGTCACTCGTGTGCTGAATGCGCTTAGGAACGGGATAAGCTCCGCACTTGGAGTCAATATTGACAATTTGATACTTTTACATTTGAACATTGGCCTATATAGGTTGGTTGGTTGGTTGGTAGTTTAGCTTAATGTCGCTGTGTCATAACTAGATGATTAGCGACTGCCAAAATAACAACCAACGACCAGCTCTTCGGCCAGTCAGGGTCAAATTAGATCAAGACGTAGTGCAATGTCTTGATATAGGTAGTCATTGAAACGAGGCAATTTAGGGAATATAGGCTACATGAAAACACCATAATATACCGTTTGTGTCAGCCAATGGTTTTGAGCTGTAGTTATTATCTGTGTTGCTGAGGTCCTCTGAGCTCCCACTGAAGTCACTCCACTCGTCAGCCTCAGGGATTCTTACTCCAGGCAACTCCGGCATTGATTCATAGTCCGGATCCACAATATCTGAATCCTACAATATTTTAAATTTATAGTTTTTTAGAGTAGTGTCTGCGGTTCTTCTACACAAGTGGTAGTATACAAGGTTCGAATCCCGGAAAGATGTTCGAGTGTATATAAGGAAGCGAGATGGGAAATCGAGTCAATTGTTACTTATTTGAATAGCCTAAAAATGTCCCTCCGTTTGCAATTGTATAACGAAGTCAATGGATTACATAGAAGTCTATTCTCAGCGCCAACGTTCTCTATAATTTCTTCCAATGTGAGTGGCATTGGTAGATGTTTGAGCAGCGTCATTTCTGAGTGAGTAACACATGTTAGAAAATGTATTGCTGGTGAATTATTGTATGTTTCTTATAATGGCCCTTACATTAAAATATATAAGGAAATAACAGAAAGTAAAAAAAGAAGACAAAAAACACAATATCCTTAGTGTGAACCAGATCATCCTTGGATGATACATGTGATTCGACCCAGAAATTGAAGTTCCTGGCATCAAATTGACGTTAAACCATTATTTCAATTCTTATTACATCTTAAAAATATAGTACCAATAGAGATTACGCTACCGATATAAATTCCTGATTTTGTGAAGTTGGATCTTCTTCAGCGAACATGAGAAGAAATGAAAGAGAGCAGAATGTTTGGATGGCAGAATGTATGCAAAAGTGGACCAACGACCAAAATAAATAATTTGTTTTTCACAAAATATTTTCGAACCCATAAACTGATGGCATACTATTTTTTGCAGTATTGTAGAACACTACTATATCTAGTAAATACCAAAAAATATTTTAAATATAATGAAAACAATATAGAAATATTGTTGAAATAAGCACCATTTTTTATAATATTTCTGATGGTCATTTGTCCACTTTTGCATACGGCCATACGTTTTATAGCTGATCTTAGCTGAGAACTTGCCTTGAGCATCAGTTACACTTGTTTAAGTTTATCGAGTCCATGTAATATCATTCATAGCCACATGAGTTTACAAAGTTACTGAAATGTTCATGAGACCGCGGTGGAATTTTAATGAACTTAATAAAGTCCACAAAATTTATTAAGTAAGTATTATAGTAAATAAAGTAGTAAATACTAAATGGGTATAATATATTCAGAAAAAACTTACGCTACTTGGAAACGGTGATCGTTGCTGTTGTTGTTGTTGTTGCTGTGGTCCTTCCTTTAATTTTTCAGACTTTGATGTTTGACGCACGTAATCATTGTGCGCCCGTTCTTTCGACTGACCATGTCCAGCTTTAATATCGTCAGTGGAATCTTTCGGTTTGATATCATCTAAAAATCCATCGATATCACTTAATGTTGGCAATGTTGGTACAGATTTCTTACGTTTAAAGATACTCATCGTAAATATATAATTAAAATAATATCTAGTAATATTTCTGAAAATTCTTTCGAGATAGTTTTTTAGCTAAGGAACTAGCGGATTCTAAATTCTCGCGTGCAGTAAATCTTTTTTCACATAATTATTAGACCTGCGGGTATAGTAGGCCTACTACATTTCATTACTCATAAAAGCAAAATTAATTATGTAATCCACTTATCGTAAACAGAAAACATTATAATATAGGCCAATAATTGTATTCAAGCCTTAAGGCGGCGATAGAATCTGATTTAACTTAACTAAAGAACTTATTGGTACGGATTGCTAATCAATACCAGCACAGTTGCTGATTGATGGTATACACTAATATACAGTAGGCTAATAAATATTATCTCTCTTTATTATTTGAAAGGTCTACCTACTTAACCATTTACGACTCATAAATTGGACTCGTCTTATAACATTGTATAAAAAGTTGAAAGTGCTTCTTGTTCGAACGTAAATGTAAATATTTGCTGCTACAAAATCTATCAAAGAGGTTGTAGCGTGTTTAACGTCAAGGTCAGAAGCTCGCTGTTTTTCATCAGCATGGCTCGATGAACTCGAGCTACCATCACTAAAATTGGATTAAAACTAATTACAGATTTCACTCCACAAAATACTTGCAGTTTATTACAGCAAGAGCGCCTAGTAAAAGTGTACGGTACTGACTTACACTTTGGACTGTGCTTTCAGAATAACATTTTACAAAACTACAAAATATAAAATATAAGAACATTTCCTAATAACATGTAAACAGGCTTATCTACCAGCTGGCAAATCCGAGGCACAAATTCTAACATAATTAAGTCTGCCTCATTTAGAATCTGTTCAATAATTAGTGAGGTAGTAAAACCGTCGACTGTACAGTGTATAGTCTGAACGTAAAACTTGGGTATTGGAACTGATAATATAGGCTACAGATGGTTAGAGCATGAGCTAAAGATATCGAAAGAAATATCCATTATATCTTAACAAGAATGGGCTATTGATCAAATGACATTGCTATTTAAAATAAATTTAGTTAGCTTTCCTTTTTGTTTTTGAAAGACAATTACTATATTAAAACATTTACATACATTTGACATTCGAATGTTGTCGGTATATCAATAATTTTATGCATTCGTATTCGTTTTCATCCGAATAGTTGATTGAACTATTCGTATTCGGCAAAATACGAATATTCAACCATTCGGTAAGCCTACACCCTAATTTACACTTACGATTCCTGGCACGTCAGACAAGTTCACACATACATAATATTATTATTAACTGACCATATAATCGTTATCTGCACAGAGTTGGTCTAAATTTATACATATTTAAACAGGAATAAAATGATAAGAAAACAACTATACTACCCAATAATTAGACAGTAAGACTCCGTTTGTAATACGTGATACAAGACTTGAGCAACCAGGAAGAAATTACTAGTTTAATAAATTAGTATATCGAGTATAATATACATGAATAATTTATTACAAGAATAAAATATAACTGCCAATGTGAAAACACTTATCATTGGTTCAGCTCATGTCTTAAACACGAAAATTCAGGTTCCTTGCACAAATTCTTAAATATGTTTAGGACTGTGTGAACTGTGTCGCTCATATATGAGCACTACTTTAATCCATAAAGATAATCCCATCGATGAATTTTAGTAAAACTTTGACATCGTTCATCAAAAATGAATTCCAGGATTGAGGTGTTTTCAATTACTTTCCTCTGCATCTACGCTAATCGCCTGCTACCCACATGCAGCTAACGGCGAGTCCATTTCGCGTCGGCGAGTTCTCAAGTACATTTGTGTCCAGTAACCAGCACGGACATTTGTATCTGCTGTAATATCTGACGTCCCTGACATCATCCTTGATGAAGAAACGACCTTAAACCTTCATTATTATTATTATTATTGCTATATTATAAAACACAAACCCTTTATGACAGCTATTATAAGCTAGTGTAGTCCACTAGCATTCGAGTTATTTGTCACTACTTGAAATTCCAAGCATAACAATATATGCACACACGGGTTTAAACATATTCAACTGATGTATAAAGCTAGAAAGTTGAAAACAAATTTCTATACTTGATCAGTTGTGCGAAGAGCCTTCAAAAATATGCCATCATGAGGAAATTAAAGAGTTGATAAGATGAATATACAATACTAGGCCTACACGAAACAATGACTATAAAGTCGAATGAACAAATGTGTAATTTATGTCCACACAACATTATTAAGATATGCCACGGAATCTGAGCACTCGTTGCATTGTCGATAAGCTCTAGAATGTTTAATACACTGGTATACCATAGTTTAAAAATGGACTCTACATGTAAAATACACAAAAATAAGAATTTATAGACTTCGATCATTATATATACATAAATTTAATTACTCACCCAGCTTCTTTCCCATTGAACTCGCTGATATATTTTCCTTTTGTTTTACATCTTCGTTGACTTCATTTAACTTATCCACTGCATTTACAGCAGTTTTAGGTTTAACTTCTGGTAGATTCGTCAGATTTTTACTTTTGACAACTTGTTCATTTTCTCCATTAGACTGAAGAACTTTGTTATCGCCAGATAGCACCAGCTTTCTAGAAACTGCTGGTTTTGAAGGAACGGTTGGCTTAACGCTATTTATAATTGTTGGATTGGCATCATTAGTTGTACGTGAATTATCTTCTGATCTAGGTTCGTCATTAGTTTTACCGTCGTTCTCGTCAGATGGGCAGTGCCTCCCAAATCCCCTGGACTCCTTCTTGTCTTTGTTAATGTAAGATTCGTCAGGTGACGCAGGATTAATATCAGATTTGTAATGACTTGATTGGTCTGCCTTATTGAGGACAGTTAATTCATTTGATTCGGTAGATTGAGCCTCTTCCTCAAACTGTGCGCCGTTCGCATACACGTCATCCTGTGGAGAATAATACAATACAATACAATACAATACAGTGAGGATTTAACGTCCAGTTTCTCACCTGAAGGAGATGTCAGGGACGTCCCAAGTTGACTATGCAATTGTAAACAGTTATATACCAACAGAACACATTGTCAACACATGGACCTAAGAAATAATTGGTTTTTGTTTCATGGGTATATTATTGAAACTCTATATAGAGAACGTTAATGTACATGTTAATAATCGGTTTAAATTAGTTAAATAGTTAACTACTCTTCCTAGTTAAAATGTTAAGTGGGCTACTTTCTTACTTTAATTAAAATATAAGTTAAACGTCTTTTAAATGAAAAAAATATTTTTTTTAACTTTTTCTCATTAGTTAGATGCCCATCAATGCCATTAATGATGACAAAAGATTACAGACAATAACAACAGAGATTAAGATAAAGCCAATAAGGGCTAGTTTTTGATCACGTGGTCACCTTCGATCGGAAGTTTACGTTTGGTTTGTTTACATAGTTTTACATGTAAACTGTGGTCATAGACCTATAGTCTACTTTCAATCTTGTGATCAAAAACTGGCCCTTAATTCGTCAAATGTGTTTAGTAATATTGAACACCGCAGACTATTAAAAGCCAATACATATGGTATAGTGCAAAATTGCTGGAATTCGTGAATCAACGGGCATTTGTTCTATATTAGCAGACTTACCATTGGAGGATCAAATTCTGAATCACTCCATCCATCATCCCAGTTATCCACAACCACTTCTTCATTAACGTGGTTAACTTTTATTTCTAAAAGTATAAAATCATCACATAAGTTTACATGTATATACGCACACCAGATCTCTTCTACTACCGGAACATTTGCTTAAGAACATGCTGCTATCCTATACTTCTTATTTAACTATTGTTGTACATGTAATTTGTATGTAATAAAATTGAAGATAGGCTAAGAATGAACAATAAAGCTATTGAAAGAAGTTCCGTCCACAATGCGCGAACATAATCATAATGCGCAATGAAATTTATTCATTTCCTGTGCCTTCTCATAATATTTGTTCGAAAGTATAAAGTATGAACCTGTACAGTAGGGGTCCCATTCAGCTCCCACTATGCAAAACATTAGGCACTATATAAAACACTATGCACTATATAAAACAATATATAAAACACTATGCACTATATAAAACACTACGCGGCCCCCACTATGCAAAATGCTGCAACAGGTCTTTAATGTAAAATGAATGAAAGAAGAGGTTTGGGAAAGGTTATACACGGTGTCTAAAAGAAACGAGCCCCTAGAAAAAATATGAATAATTTGAGAACGGAATTACCAATTCATTAGCCGTTTGGAGCCCCACTAGGTCAGCCAATTTGAAATGTTCCCACACATTTTGGTCAAAATATCTTTTAAATTACGAATCTGGAGAGTTTTCCGCACGCAAGGGGTGCTTGACGAAGTGGCCAAGCTTGGATATCATGGTCTATACTCTTGTTTCTTTAAAATGAGCCCTCTTTGATATCTGATTCATGTCAAATTTCCCAATAGTATGGAACAATCAATTCTAGCCAACATCACCAAGTTTCGATTGGATATCTGTCAAAACAAAAAAGTTATTGATATTTTAGTATGATAGTGGTAGACAAATATTCCAGTTTCATAACGTCATTCAATGTTAAATAAAGCAAGCTTCTTTCAATGCTCGTCATACTAAAATATCAATATCTTTTTTGTTTTGTAAGATATTCATCGAAATTTGGTGATATTGACTAAATTAATTGACTAGAATTGATTGTTCCACATTATTTGCAAATTTCACAGGACTATGCTGTAAAAGAGGGCCCATTTAAAAGAAATAAGAGTATAGGCCATGATATCCTAGCTTGGCGACTTCGTTAAGCACCCCTTACGTGCGAAAAACTCTCCAGATTCGTCATTTTTACAGATATTTTGACCAAAATTTGTGGGAACATGTCAAATTAGCTGACCTAGTGGGGCTCCAAACGGCGAATGAATTGATAATTCCGTTCTCAAATTACTAACATTATTTCTAGGGTGCTCATTTTATTTAAGACACCGTGTAAATTAGTTTACGTTAAGGTCTATAAGCAATTGTTAAAAATTCTGTTTCTACATTCAAACAAATTATATGGTAAATTCAGCTAAGCTTCTCAGCGTTTCTGGGTCATTCTTAACATGATCTATACAAGAGACCCTCATTAATTGATTGATTGATTGATTAACAACCTACCGATGTCATTAGACTGAGAGAGATCGGTTGTTGAGAGAGAAAGATGAAATAAATCTGTGAGACTAGATCGCTTCTTACTCGCCTTGTCAAACAATCTGAAAATAGTAATAAATTATTCAAGACACTGTTTAATTAATAATAATAGACAAAATTAAACGGACGCATAATAAGGATCCAAACGAAGTTTAAATGGATCAGGAAGCCAGTGATGGGCAATAGTTAGTTAACTATTTAGTTAAACTACTTTTTTTAGTTAGAACAATAGTTTAACTACTTTTTTTAGTTTAGTTAAACGAGTAGCTAAATTACTTTTTTTTAGTTCGTAACTATTTAGTTAAACTACTTTTTTTAGTTAAAAGTGCACAATTTTGGTGATAATAAATGTCGTCTAAATTGTGACCAAGGCTTGAATGTGTGTCGATGGGATAAATGTCAATACGCCTCCTATGGTTTGAGTACATCCTAGAATACTAGAATTTAAGCATAGGCCTATAGCTAGCATACGTTAGCAGGCTAGGCCCTCTCTATATATATGGCTCAGCACGAGCCTATAGAGAACTCGGGTATACGACAGACAGGATAAGGCTTAAGACAACGCCACAAATGAATGAATGCATGCTCATTTCTCTATTTTACATAAAACAATACTATAGGAATTATGTTTTCAAGTTGATTTCTGTGGACTTCTGTGGTAATTATAGCTTAGTAACGCTCATTTATGGGTATTGTTAAAATTTTATATAGAAAACAGAAAAAATTTATGTAACAAGTAGTTAGAAAAGTAGCTAAATAGCTAACTACTTTTATTTAGTTAAAAGTTCAATTACTTTTTTAGTTTAGTAAAAAATGTAGTTAAACTACCTTTTTTTATCTAAAAAATAGTTTAGTTAAACTACTTTTTTTAGTTAGGTGCCCATCACTGCAGGAAGCATCTGACGCTTCCTGCTTCCTGATCCATTAGATGTTATGTTAAGTTATGCAAGTTAAATGCAGCCATTGACTCGCGAAAACACTTAATTTATAATTAATTCTACGTAATTGAGTACTCTATAATCTTTATAATATCTTAACAATGCCTTTATATAAAAACAGGCACAGTCCAATGCATTGAAAACGACTGATAATAATAAATAATAATATAATAATAAATAATGATTGAGCAATACAATACAATATGGTTTTAAGTCCGTTTCATCATCAGAGGACAAAATCAGGTATGTCTCCAACAGCACATGAAATACTAACTGGTCTACTCGAACGCAGCTAAAAAGTTACAAATGCTGAAAGAAGGGATCAAACTTATTATACACTCTCTCTCTCTGTAGTGCACTGCCAAATGGCAGGTCAGGTCCAAAGTACATATTCTGAAACATCACGCTCACCAATCATCAAGTTCATCTCATCAAAAAGGCCATGCCTTAATCACACCCAAAATGTAACCCCTTAATTGAGAATATATATTCTGGCTTCCGAGGTGGTTTCCCGTTGCCTTCCTCAGTATGAAAATATGATTATACATTAAACCGGTCGAAATAAATAGTATTTGAATAGGCAGCCAAATCACAACTACTGATAAGTAGGCTAATTTTGGTAAGGGTAAACTAAATTAAAACGTAAAAACGTAAATAAAAAAATTAAATACGTAAATTAAACCACAACGTTTAATAATTAATTTGTAGTGAATTATTAGTCAGCGGTTCAAAAATATTTAATTGTCATTCACAGTAATTCACTGCATAAAGTATTATCAATTTAAGGTCATAGATACATAGGCAAACACAGATTAAGCCTACAAATTGCGTAAATTCATCAATGGGCCAAATTTCAGTTTTAGTATTTCACCAAATACGTTTCAATGCTGCAAATGTTCAAAGTGAAAATAGAAGCGATAAAATAATTGTTCAATCATATAGGCCAACGTCGTGCCGCTTCTGTTTGTTTTTATGATGATGGTTTTATTAAATATAGCTGGAGGGATTTGGCGCAGCATGAAATATCAAAATCTCGTGCATATACAATTTTACATCTACATCGTATGGCCTATTAACTTATGCCCCTACAATACCTACATGTAGGCGGCCTACAATACCTACATGTAGGCGGCCTACAATACCTACAT
>JAQFZF010002059.1:0-12963 GCA_034695365.1 Enchytraeus norvegicus
GTCCCTGACATCGCCTTCGGGTGAGGAACCGGACGTTAAATCCTCATTGATTGATTGATTGATTGATTGATTGATTGGAGTGCTGCCCTGATTGATTGATTGATTGGTTGATTGATTGATTGATTAATTGATAAATTGATTGATTGCTAGATTGACTGATTGATCGATGAACTCGTCCACGTTCCAGATATCATCTCTGGATGAGGAAACGGACATAAAATCTTTATTAATTTATCCACAGAACTAAGACGGAGTGACACTGGGTGGTACGCCTGTAAAGTTATCAGTGAGACAGGTGAATCCACCTGGAGTGCTGCCCTGATTGATTGATTGTTTGATAGATTGACTGATTGATCGATTAGCTCGTCCACGTCCCGGGCATCATCCCTGAATGAGGAAACGGACGCTAAACCTATATTATTGTTATCCACAGAATTAAGGCGGAGTGATACAGGGTGGTACGCATGCAAGGCTATCAGTGAAACAGGTGAATCAACCTGGAGTGCTGCCCTCATCGTCGAGGCTCCCACCAACCCTTCCATCATCTTCCACCGGACCCCGGAGCCAGCCACCTATCCAGGAGCTCCATCAAGACCTCAGGTGAGCGACGTGGAAGAAACCTCAGTGAGACTCTCGTGGAAGTCCAATCCAAATCATGGAGCATCTCACGTGACCGCCTTCACTGTGGAGTACTTTAGTCATGAGACTGGTGATGTAAGTTTTAATTGTATTTATTCAGAATACTTTATTAACGGAGCAATCAATCAATAAAGATTTAAGGTTCGGTTCTTCACCTGAAGGCGATCTCAGAGACGTCATCAATCTTTATGTCCATATCTATTCGTCATTTGGACATAAAACCATGTGCACAACTGCTCATACAAAACAATTAGAAATAAAAAATAAATCGAAAGAAAAATAGGATAAGGTGTAGAGACATGAGAAAAATATTTAATATGCATTGCATAAAACGAAATGACAGAGCTCTTGAGCATTCGATCGAGTACCACATTGGTTAAGTGTCCTACTGGGGTTCCATGGGTTCACGGTTAACTAGCCAATCGATCTACTGATATGATTAAATACAACCACTATGTTGTTAGTGTCGAACCGTTGCTTCAGACAGTGTAACTGATGACTGGCATGCCGTGAGGTCTCTTAAACCCAATACAGGCTACTGGTTCCTGGTCAGGGCTCGTAACTTATTGATTGATTGATTGATTGTAATTTAAATATTACGCTGTTAGGGTTGGACGGTTGCTTCAGACATTATATCAGATCACTGGTACGTGGTAAAGTCTTTGAAACCTAACACAGCCTACAGGTTTCTGCTCAGAGCTCGTAATTCACATGGGCTGAGTGTTCCCAGTCCAATTACAACCGTCGTCAAGACTAAAGGTATCAGTCTATCTTCGTGTATCTTTACATTTACTATAGATGAAAAACTTACAGCCAGTCAGATAATTAACACTGTCTCTTTGGTTAATCGACAGTGATAATTCTTATTAAATATTAAAAATGAAAAGGTTAAGATCAACAATCGCGTAGTATAAAGCAACATGTATGATTATTTTAAGGAGTCTTGATACCTATAGACAATTATAAAGATAATTATAATCTTTGCTCTGAAGCGAGTCCAATACTTTTGCTGAAAAAGCTCACCACTTGAGGTTTTCTCGGATGAAATATTGTCCTATCCAATATGCTATTGTACGAAATGTTATATTACTTGTATGTGTTATATTTCAGGAGATAACTCTGTTTTATCGAAGTTACAAGGCCCGTCACCAGTGGAACCCTTCATATCTAAAGTGCCACCACAGGTCGTCAATCTCTACACTCCTGACACCGTGACCTCAACCAGCATAGAACTCAAGTGGGATGTCAGGAAAAACGAACGGTACATTGAAGGTATTGACCTACTTTATGCTCTTCATTTTTATTTATATTATAAGTAGGTTCATCTATGCAGGAACATTACTTTCTAGTTGGATGTTATGTGTTAAAAATTACATTTTTTACTGCAACGATATTGAGAAATGATGGAAGATTAAAATCGTAATACCTAACCAGTTGCCATAACAAGCTACTGTTCTAATCATTTAAATTATGTGACATTACAGATAAGTGTGAAAAGGTATAATTAACCTAGAGGTGACTGAGGATCGATATTTAATCTTCAAGTAATATGAATGCGACCATTCCAATAAAGCCTGTTTTTCAACTTCTATACAACAGGTTATCACATCAAGTACTGCGCCCTCTCGGACTCGGACTCACCGGCCGAGAGGGGTCCAGATTTGCAAGCCGCTTCATTCGCCATACAGACAGTCCAAGATCCCTCGGCCAGGTCTCACGTCATCACGGACGTTAAACCCAACACTCGCTATCTCATCTTTCTACAACCCTACTTCCATTCTCTCGATGGACCCGCTAGCAACACCGTCTACACGCAGACTTTGGAAGATGGTATGTTAAAAAAATTAATGTAAATGTTAAGTTCAACGTTGTTGTTGTTGCTTTCCCAAACTCCCGGCCGGGGCGCCGCCTTCCTCCATCCCCGTAATTGAAAGATTAAGCTCACAGTGCTTAATAGGACAGCATATTGGCTATATAGGACTGCTTTTTGCAATACGGCTACGTCCTACGTATATAACGTGGGATGGGCGCCTATCGGAAGCAGGCCCCTGCTGAAAGCAGGGTTCTAGCTGGGAATGGCGGGGAAAATGTGATACAAATTGTAATCCTTTCTTCGATGGACTAGCACCCGCACCTCGAGCAGGCTGTATTCTTAGGGGCTGTATCTTTGTGTTTAACGTCTGTTTCGGTATCAATGGATACTGTCAGAGACGAACCCGTCTGGGATTCTAACCCGTGGAATCCTGATTTTTTTGTGTGTTTTATATATTTTATGACATTTGTATAGTATTTTACGTAATTCTATAATAATTTAAAATAATTAAACATCATAATTTTATGTTTTCAGTTCCGTTCGGGCCCCCTATGTCTGTTAGAGGTGAGATGTTCTACAATAATACGATGAGACTGACCTGGAACCCTCCACATAGTTCTGAGCAGAATGGGCAGATAGTCGGCTATAAGGTAATCACTATTAATGTTATGCAGAAGTTATAATTTAACATAATTTGATATTCAAGTGATTGAAGTTACCAGCATGCTGATGTTCCTTTCGACTAAGCATTGCAGTCGATTATAATTTATTCGGTAACATTTAGCAGAAGCCAGTGGCACGATCAGTTAGGTATCCCATTGCGGATAAGTATGTGCGGGGTTCGCATCCAAGGCTCGCCCGTCACTGATATCTCTTTCGAGAGATAGAACTGACGTAAATTCGGCTTTAGCCTTTTAGTAATAGGGTAACTAACTGGAGCTAGTTTCTTTATTATTGAAATAATATTTTTAGCTTTTATAATAAAAGTCTAAATTATATTAATGTTTTAATTTAGGCTTTTAGCTGCCAAATTTGTTAAATATTAAACGAAGTAAGTTTTCCCCTATTTATTGCTAAAATAATGTATGTTAAATATTTGCATGTTAACATGTGCAAATATTTCGCTAAATGTTATTAAAGTTTAACGTACAACCGTACAATGTCATTGATGACTATTTGCATATGATTTGCATATGATTTGCATATTTGATTTAATATTACGTCCCTGATATCGTCGTCAGATGATGAAACGGACGTTAAACCCGTATTGTATTGTTGTTGTATATCTGTTTGATTTTGTTGCTGTTTAGATATACATATGTGACAATAACACTCAACACTCGAGCAATTTCTGGGTGAACGTTTCAGTGCTAAACCTCCACATACCCAACCTGTCCCACGAGTCCACCTACCATGTGCAAGTCTCTGCTCAGAACAGGCTGGGTGAAGGTCCGCTGAGTGACACCATTGAAATAGGTCTGTATTAATTGCTTTTATTACTATTATTATCAATTTTATTTAAAACATCATTCACATTGAATAGTAGTAGATCAAACGAAGAACAATGTCACTATCAAGGTAATAGCTCCGTAATATTACATAAGAATGAACTTTAAAAAGGTAACTATTAAAGAGTACAGTTCATCAACATCCTATGCAACCTATAACAGCAAATTGAATGTGTCGCTATTTTATGAGTTTTTTATACCATTAGGCTAAATGATTTTATTGTGTGGAGTCAGTGCCTATGGGCCTTTACATCAATTTTCACGTTTACTGTCTGTGTATAGGCCTACTGCTTATTCTACATTGATGTGAAATAAAGAAATCAATTGAAAATTCAACCCGTAGTGACTGTCACAGTCCACATATATTAGTAGAGAAAATACTAGAGATAACACAATGAATAAAAACAAAATAATATTGAGTTTACGATTTAGTTACATCTAAGGTATGCTAAGGCAGATACTTAGGAAGAAAATGAAAAACCATCTGAGAAATAACATATTTTCCTTGAGCAAAGGCATCATTTTAAGTGTGGTGGAGGCAAAGCTTTTGTGATGGATTCAGCTTGCTAATCAATGGTGTGCCATTATTGAGCACTTAGCTTTTTTTAATATTATTCTATTTCAATTATTTTGAATTATTTATATAAAATACCCTGAGTAGTAAACGACCCTGGACTTAAAAAATAAGATAAATAGATTTTATTTAGATAGAAAAGAAGTATTGATAATATATTGCAGTTAAAATAAATCTGTTGTAGGGCCTACTCTGGAATCCCATGACGCTGAAAGTGCCGCGGAAGCATATGGCGTTATTACTATTATTATAGATAATCTTAATAATATATTATAACTAGTTATTTATTTGCTATAGGTCAGACGGTGAGTGAGTACGACAAGCAGGTGGACAGCCCGCCCTGGCTGCTCACAGCTGTGATACTCTGTGTGGGCTGCACGCTGTGGCTGATGCTCTGCTCTCTCGTCATCTGTCTCTATCGGAGAAAACAACGCACCAGCAAGTTCAAAGAGAGTCCGGCCAGCAATAGAAAGCAAAGTATGTCCTATTTGTTTTGTTATAGGAAGCAAAGTACGTCCTATTTGTTTCTTAATAGGAGGCAAAGTACGTCCATATTTGTTTCATATAGAAAGAAAAGTACGACCTCATTGTTTCTTAATAAGAAGCAAAGTACGTCATAGTTCGTTGACTATTCTCACATTCTTCTTTCATGTGTCTATCCAGATCCGGGCGTTGACGGGTCACGGTTTGCCAAAGGTGTCTTTCTCAGGCGGATCTGATCTGAAGTTTCATTAATATTCTGTTCTGATATCATGCAACTGCTTGGCTTATCTGGCAAAAGGAAATTCGTGGGAGCAGTTGTATTTTTTATCTGTATATTTTCACACATGACATATGCATATGCAACTTTTCTTTCATAGTTGCTGTTTTTGTGCTGTGATTATTGTTTAATCACTCCATAATTAGTCGTACTCTCCCTTCTGATATATAATTTTTGTATTGATATTAATTTTAATTTTTATATTAATAATTATAATTATTCATGCCAAATAGTATTTTCAGATGGAGTCATAAGTCAGAATGGAAATGGAGAGAAATCGATGAGCAACAGTGTTGACAACACATACGAAAACATTTCACCTGGTAGCGCCCTCTCCACCACTACCAAGACTTTCTCCTCAACCAACAAACCACTCAACTACCAATCCAACCAGTACAACACCTCATCTCTTGACCCAATTTACTCTTCAGTGATTGGTCAGTTGGCTGAACGTCAGAGCATTGACCCATTTAGCAGCGGCCTTGAACCCTTCATAGAGGCCTACATGATCAAACCGAGAACAGCTGAAGAGAATCCTTCAACAGGAAGATACTCGCAGGCTTCAGAGTCCTACTGGATGGGTGAGTTCAAGGCACATTTATTGTTGAGAACATCATTGGTCAATCATAACAATTAACCAATCACTAAGGCATTTATATGTTACACTCAATCAATCACATTTAGCCAGTCCTGTATTTTTCTGTCTATATAACCTTCGGGTACTGTGATTGATTCTTTCAGAATTCCGCCGGCCTAATATAGTATGGTTACGTGTCCACTGTTCAGATGTTGCTAATATACAATGTAGCAAATAAGACATCGAAAATGTAGACAAATTATACATTAGTAAATGATTCTAAATATAAATTTACATGTCATAGAGTTAACCTATAAAGCAGTTGTTAGATGTCTAAAGTAAATACATCATACAGTTACTGATAATAATTTCTTTCTTGTTGTAGGTAATGCCTATCTTACTGATAGAACCTACACCTCGTACCAGAGCCAACCACCCCCCATGTATTTCCCCCAACCCCCTCCCCACTCCCCCTCCAACGAGAGAAACAAATTCATGACCACAGATCGGGTGGCCCAGAAAAGAAAGAAACGAAATTCCAGAATCATCGATCATTCCCAGAACAACAGAATATCAACGGATAGTCGTAAAATAGCTCCGATAGGAAATTTTGCTGCCGAAAACCCAACTGAACATTGGACAAACGGACAATATCAGCATTTCGACGATTACCTTGGCCAAGTATTCCACAGATCTTACTCAGACGTTGATTGCTCTAGTCCGATTGATGAGAATTTTGAACACGAACGAGAATTTCGTCCAATTAGACAAGTTGACGACATGTACAAACCACATTTTGACGACTATCTACCTCCCACTGCTGAATACGATCCTGAAGTCGCCGGGTACATTAGAAACGGACATAAAATCAGAGGCGAAAGTAAAAAATCAAACTCAAAAAGGGTCAACGATGGTCCAAGATATCCAGCAACTAATATTAACCCTCACATTCAAAAAGATGATTTGGGGACATCTGTTGAGGTGAGACCCATTGAGAAAATTCGATTAGGGGGGAGGGCCGCCCAGCACTATGCCACGAGCGAACCTGACACGCCACCGGCGCATCGGCGACGAGCGGCGGACGAATATCCGAGACTTATGGATCAGTTATCATCGGGGGTTGGGATGGATACGGGATCTCAAAGATGTTTTAGCGATACGGACGGGATGATGGATAATGAGCTTCGGGGGCTGTACGGGGCCCTTCAGCCCCCCTCTCCCGCCCCTGAGGATGCGGAGCTGCTACGAGGGGGTAATGTAACATCTTACGAGGAAGGGGAGGGGAAAGGGCTCCACCCTACATCCTCTCTATTGAAGCATTCTCTGAGGTAGGAAACTGAAAACAACTACTTTCACAAATAATTTAAATATTTAAGCAATTTAAATTTTGAATTTTTATAATAATTATAATTTTCATTATTTAAATAATTTAATAAATATTGCATCAATTAAATCACAATGAACATTCGACAAATTGACAGATGGAAATCAACATTACTATGATTCAGGGGCCCCATCCTCCCAAGCTTGCTGAAGCGCCCCCCCAAGTCAAAATATGATGGTCCCCCCAAGCTCTTCATTTTAGGTAGTCTTAACTTCCCCCCAGGCTCAATCATGGAGCGAGCCGCTCCATCTCCCCCCCATGGGGGCCCCTGCTATGATTGCGTCGTATGAATTATTCCTAATTATGATTTTAATAATATTATTCTGACATTTCACTAGTGCTATGTATTTCATTGTTATTTTAGGCACAATGCGGATCATGCCAACAGCAACATACGAAACTCCTGATCTGAAAATTCAGCATTCTGTGTTACCTCAAATTTTGACCAATACGAACTGAGATTGATTGATTAATTAATTAATCATTGCCTGAGATTTAAGTTGATTTGCTGCGTTTTACCAGTATTCTACAGGGTCAAAATGTGACAAATTTCATATCATAAGGCCCAAAATATATGTGTGTATTGTTTTAAAAGTCTAGATGTGTGATAATTACTGTATGTGTATTTCTATATATTGCAACCTCTGCGGTTGACATAATATTATGTGTGTATTTCTTATACAGAATATAGAATTGTACAATAATCGGGCCGTCGTGGGCTTGTGGGGCTCCAATATGAGTTTACTGTATATGCGTTGTTTTTATATGAGTTTAGGGGCTAACTTAGCTCGGCCAGTCCTACCTGGTGTTTCTAGAATTATATCTATATTTTTTACAAATTAGATTATTTCAGTATTTAGATAGACCTTTTGTTTTAATCAAATAATTCAGTTTTGTTGTCTTGAATATACGATCTTGCCGGATATATGGATAATTTAATTTAAACGTTTAAGTTTTAATGTGCATAACGTTACTTCATTCCTGCAAGAATTATTACATGTCGTTGTTGTTGTTGTTATACTTTATTTGTACTATTATAATTGTATTAATTATTCTCTACTGCAGAATCTCTAAGAAGTCACTGAAATAGCATGCATTTATCTAGTCGATAGCTATTGGCGTTCATCAATACATAATTAAAACTCTTTTACAAGATTATTTCTGCAGTGTACTTTCAGTGTGTTGTGGTTATACATGTACAGTGTACAAGCTGAAAGTTTGAACATAAAATCTACAACAACTTTGGCCGATGGTAGAGCAAACGTATAAAAATAATTACCAAATATATTGTATTGATTACCTGGCAATGCTCTACCTGATGAAGAAATTAGTGCAGTGTCAAGTTAGTGAAGTTAGTGCAGTATCAAGAAGTTAGTGCAGTGTGAAGATAGTGCAGTGTGATGAAGAAGTTAGTTCGGTGTCTATAAATAGTTTTAAGAATAAGATTGATGATGTACGAGCGTAATTAAGTTTGGTTGGGGATTGAAACAACTTTGAACTTTTTTCTCTACTCCTGCTACCTAATGTGAAGTTGTTGAGCGTGCTGGATCGAGTGTTGGTAGCAGTTCTGGTAAATTCTGGTCAAATCTGCAGCGATATTTACAATGCATAAAGTTTAACGTTAGTTTCAACATCTGAGGATACTGTCAGAGATGTTAGGACGTGTTCTAAGAGATGGTTAAATCCAGGCTCAACACTCCAAACCCAGATTTTTTGGATGATCATGCGAGGCGGCAGTGAAGCCTGAGGGCGAACCCTGCAACCCTCCTATTAAATGAGAGGATAGAGGGTGTCAGCACCACAGTTGGCATCCTGGGTGAGCAACAACAACAACACGAATCCCCAATGAAAGGTTAAGCCGCGATATCCTGCCTAGCAGGCAAGCGTGCTACCAGATTGGCCATTCAACGGGGTCTGACTTCAAGGATCCCTGTGAATCTGTCGATAGTTGTTCACTGTTATACTAATGAATTATCTACGCTATAATTTGCTAGAAACGTTACGAATATAGAATTCACAAGGACAATTCAATAGAAATGACGGGTGAGAGTAAAGCCATCGCGGTTGAATCAACAATAGGCCAACAATTATAATGGGTATCTGGCACCCTCTCATAATTAAAGATATTCTATCAGAATTTTATTTGTTGGCGCTCCCTGGCGAAGAGAATAGGCTTAGTAGTCAACAGAGCTGCGAATAACTAGATTCCGTGAAATCATTCACGGGTTAAATGTTAGTTACTATTAATCAAGACTTTATATGCTATTCACTTCCTACGAGAATCTGTTCAAATTTGACAAATAAGTTACACTGACAGTATACAACAATTTTGGACTATGTGTGGCCATTTCAAATATTTCACTCGATTCAATGATATTAAACGATGCAGAATATCCAAATCCAATATTAAGCGCTTTCAAGACATTGTTATGATGCGCAGTAATAAGCACATAAGCTTTACGATCGATTTGGTTGATTGATTGATTGGTGATTGATTGATTGATTAATTGATATTAGATGTGTTACTGAGCAATATAATTCACTTAATCTTTACACCTTCATTAATTGTGCGTCATTATTGTTAACGAATATTAAAATGATTGTAACGGAGTATTACTATAATACGAGTCTGATGGATTACTAATAAAAGAATTTTTATTTTTTTATTTTTTTAAATGCCCTGGGTGGTAAACTGGGCGACCATGGGCATAAAAGAATTGTACAATATTATATATACATCTATAATTATTGTTGTTAATTTACACGGATGGCTAATGAGTTTCGGGGGCTGTACGGGGTTATTCAGCCCCCCTTCCCGCCCCCCGAGGATGTAGAGGGGGTGATGTATCATCGTATGCGCAGGGGAGAGGAAGGGCTCCACCCTAGTCTAACATTGCAATATCATTGTCCGAGATAGGTATCTGAAAACATTTACATTCGTATCATTTAAGACATGTATCCCGATTAAATTAACCAGTTATTGTTAAATTTAATTTGAACATAAGTTTTATTAATTCAGTTACATTTTAAAAGTCGAGAAAAGACTAATCGAAAGCTGCACGTGTTTCGTACAGGTTTACGTCATCACTAGGATCACATTAGAAATACTAATTTTCCATGAACACAGGCATCAATTTAGATTAGATGAAGGCAATGCTCTTGTGCAGTGGTCAACTTATATATGTTGATCGATGGTGTGCTTATTAGAGACAGTGATGGTAGACTGCGTTTTAAAATTGTCTTCTTTTATTTTATTTGTTATTTTTGTTGTTTGCGGACGTCTTTTATGTATGACCCCTCGACGACGTCTTTATTAAACTTTCGTCTTTATTAAACACAAAACTACTGTTTACAAATTAACAATTAAAATTTATATACACGTAGAGTCCATATGAAAATTGAAATGCAATTGATTTGTGTTTCTTTTTAAGTAAAGTGTACACTACACACAGTGCACAATGATTTTAAATAGATTTGAATTAAATTTATTTTATTCACACGAATCAAGTTAGCAAAATAATGTACAAACTAACAGAGAGTGTGAAAAGGGACACAAACGCCCGAAGGCACTAGCAAGTACCCCGCACATACATAATATGAAGTATATTCAAAATCAAATCAAATAACGGTTTAACGTCTGGTCCATCATCTGACGACAATATCAGGGACGCACATATTGTAGGACGATCGGTCACAGATATACAGTGCATAAATTATTGAACATAACTATATACACAAATACACACATGTGACATGTTAAATTAAAATCGAATAAGATTTGCTAAGTCCGCATTTGATATAGTTGTCCAGAGGACATAGATAGGCATGGGAACGAATTCCCAGCTCAGACGACAAATTATCTCCGCATCCTTGGGCACGGGTTTGTATCGAAGCCTGGAAGATGGAAAAATAATCGTGTACCTGCGATGGTTGCATAGAATAAAATAACAAAAACAGCAACTAAGAAAGGAAACTAGTATGTGAGTCTGTCATGTGTGAATATACATGGAAAAACAAATAACACCTACCGACGTCTGGGTGCCACGACGACAGACCAATGTGCTTCCCCAGGTACATAAAACCCCCGATATAGCAGACATGATTGCCATCAGTATATCCATTGTCATTGCGGCAGTAAAATTATCCTGTAATCAATATAATATTCAATATTACACAATGTATCAAATCGCATGATAATGTATTATTTAATTGTTTTGTATTGTTATAAGATACTAAAATAATCTTATTTAATATTGATATAATAAATTACACAATGTTACACATGTTGGATTCATGTAGTGTGAAAAAATTAGAGACCAATACTATTATTATAATGAAAATATTGGTATTAAATGAGACTGACTTGGTAGGACGATTCAGACACATGGTATGTTTTATATCTCTCGAAATCGCTTCTTCCACTGACAAGATCGACTATTGCCAGAACAAAGATTAGTGCTGAAGCCAAGGCTGCCAGGACACACAATTTCATGTACCAAACAATCTGAAAACAAAGAATGGACGCAAACGTAAGATATGTTACCCGTATTGGATCCGGGTAGCTAACGAATAGACCCTTCAGAATGCTACATGTGTTTCGTAGAAGCCGACTAACGTTGACCCTGAGGATGCAATGGAAAACCACCTCAGAAGCCATACGTTTAGTTGCACTAATCATCATTTTACGTGTTACCGATAGCACTTCGGTTGAATGCCCGACTCGGGTTACATTGTTTCACAGTTCGATTCCCAGGGCTAGTCCGTCACTGATGTGGTCGCTAGGACGCAGAAGTGACTTTAAATTCGGCTTTAGCCTTTAGCCTTTAGTAGTCCTAAAAATCACTAATGGATTCATCTTTCCATCACCGTTATTATTTAACCCACGTGGACTAGATATGAGAATTCCACTAGAAACTTGATGATAGAGTATGTTCACAAACAGGGCTGGATTTATGGTGGTGGGCAGTGCTGGATTAACTTTTTAGAGGCCTGGTGCAGGCAAAACTAAAGTAGGCCTAAAATATTTAAAAGATGAGGCCTACCACCTGCGTAAAAACGTGAGTAGGTCTACGACTAGATGTGATGTTGATCTATTTATAATTTAGCGTGAAAGGGCTGTCATAAATAGAGAGTTTCAGCTATAGCCCATAGATATAAATATTTCAGAAAGTGTTATTGAGGGCTATAATAGTCATGTTACTCTAGGCCTGTATATAGGCTACACCAGGTCCAGGTCCTATATTCTGACGTTATAAATTATAAATTGCGATTATAATAAATATAATTATATTAAATACGAATATAAATGAGAATAGTGTTATTGCTATTGCTAATGCTAGGCCCATAGAAATAGCTAGGTCTATCTTATGAATTTTAAATCGTTTAGTCTAAAATGTTAAATTGTAAGTCTAAACGTAGGCCTATTTTTTGATCGATAAAAAGTAGGCCTGGGGCAAGTGCACCACTTGCACTATGGTTAATCCGGCCCTGCTCACGACCACGTACAGTTCTCGGTTTCCCCAGATTCTTAACTTTCCCGGAACCACCACAGGAAAGATATATTAATTATCAATCTATCAGACTATCAAATTGATAATTAGTCAAATAAATAAGCCATCAATTAGGCCTAATCAGTTAATAAAATAGAAAAACAAAAAAAGAAACATTTTGTCAAACCTGTCATAGCCAATCGAGGTAACCAGTCAGTG